>JAVQJD010061391.1:0-25383 GCA_036023655.1 Nannoperca australis | reverse complement strand
ATGTGTGGAACGCGTCTGCCGAGCGGGCTCTAAAAACAAGTATAATTTGAAATGCTCCGCGTTCGCGGGGTCCGCGACCGCACACGAACGTGTCCGCTCTGGAGTATAATCCAGGCCTTACAACGAGGAGCCCTCCGGCTGGCAGCCGTAGCTGGTACAAAGACATACACCACCGATCACCCTGTCCTGGGTCACTCGTAATTAAAGCAGAGATCAGAGGGCTGAATAAAGCATGAGCTGTTCCAGTCCAGGAGGCTCAGGTATCACTCTATATAGGGGCCCAGAAAGACAAAAGGACTCCCTGAGCCCCATACCATGAGAGGAGTGATAGAGACTCAAACCTGAAAGGCAACTCCTTGCATACAGTGACGCACCCGACACCCTCCCAGTCATAATCCACAGTTTAAACAGCCAGGGCAAAATGAGGAGCTCAATGCCCCTCGGACCTAATTAAGCTAAAGATATTGTCCCAAATGGGGACCTTCAAAGAACTGCGTTCAACGCAGTAAAGCACCAAGAAACACTCCCCCTTACACTACTGTCGTTTCTCATATTTAAACGGGTGCTGACACAGCCATTTACCGCCCCTAAGAAACAGCCTACAGATACAAATACTGCATGGTTTGTATAAAACAGTGGGAGTAAATGCACTGTAGTAACGTAACCATTCTTCACCAACAGTAGGATCATGGTTTCAAAAATCTTACTACAGAAATGCAAACTCTTGCCAATAAACCCAGTCAACATTTTTACTGGGTTTTTACTTTACTTATGTGAGGATTGTGTGAAATAAAAATGCCTCAGACAAAGAATGTAATGTCATGCCGAAGATATGTGAGTGGAAGAAAAATGTTACAGAGTTGCTATGGTTATGACCTTATGGTTAGTACCTGCCAGCTACTGTTTCATTTCATTTCATCTCTCCTTTGATTACAATAGTGTGCAGTTCCTGACGTGAGGTCAGTTTTAGGGGTTGATTGGGAAATTGTCATACTAACCACACACCTTTGAAACTGTGGATTTAAGCAGAGTCAAAACAATGCAACAAAATGATCTAACTTATTGGTGTGTGTGTGTGTGTGTGTGTGTGTGCATCAAAACACAATCAAAGGTGCTCTTTAGTCTTCAGCATGTGTAGGACTGGGTTTGTGTACAATCGGATTTTGAAACAGAGCTTCCAAAGCAGCTGATTTATGTGAAAAAAGGTCATGACCAACAATGCCAATTCCCCTCTGTGGTAGAGGATAACACTGCTTACCAATAAACACATCAAAAGATACAAGTTCAAGCCAACTCTGTGGGACCACAGAACCTATTTTAGGCTACTTATGTTGAAAATGGGGTCAGCTGCACATTTGAGATCCTGATTTGAAACCTCCCCTCTGGTTGAATCTTCTCAGAGTGTCTCTGTTGGATCCCATCCCATTCATCTCAGAACATGGAGCTCTGTGTGTGTTTGTGCAGACAGTGTGCCTTCTTTCTAACGATGCACCAGTACCTATTGCCACATGCAACTTGAGTGTTAAAGATGGTCACATAAACTTTTGTCCTCTGGAGGGATCACTGGACTCAGTTTACAGGCCATTTTAATAGTACAGGTCATTTTCTCTGCACTTAACCAAAGTACAAAACTTTACTTTGGTGCATTTTGCTGCACAATTCATATTAAGTCACACTGTCCAGTTTTAAGTGCACTAGTGCTTGGAAGTGAAAAACTTCAGCATTTCTGTAACTTATCATCCCTAAAGGTTAGAGCTTTTTAGAGAGTGTCAAAACAAATCACACTCTAGTTCTTAAAACTTTAATAACATACTTGTCTGCATTCTTTGTCATAATCTCTGACATTCATGCCATCAAAAATACACACATCTGGAATACACTGTCACTTCGAATAAATGACACCACTCTTAACTTGGAAGAGAACCGGATTTTCAAGCACCTCACTGCACCTAATTCCCACACAAATGAAACTGAATAAGTGTCATTGAATTACTCTGAATATGCCAAGTGTGAGCACACTTCGCAGAAGCTCGACTATTTCGCTGCTATCAGGGGACAAAAGTGAAGCCCTTTGATTTCATCGCACCGCACAGCAAGTTTATCTACCTATGTTGCATCACTACTCAGCATTCACACGTAGAGCTCACTGCCAGGAAAAGGGCCTCTCCTTAGAGGACAGAGTGAACTGCGGCGAGCAACGCTGGTTTCTCCCACAGAGTGAATCACAAAGCCTCGGACAGAGACTTGCTCTTGCCTTCTCCTCCTTTCTGAAACAGCTGACAGACGTGCACAGTGGGTTTGGTAGCAGGTAGCCAATCTTGCCTCCCTCCTTCTGAGAGATGAGCTACGTGGTGAGTTAGTCAGGGGAGGAAAAACTCCCAAATCCCTCTTCTCTCTTTGTATGGTAGAGACATCAAAATCCCTTCCAAAAGACATACATCATTTCCAAATGGTTAGAAACCCGTTGTACTATCGTCGTAAATACAGTGTGAGAAAAGTGCCAACTGTTTGCTGGGATTATGTTCTCAAATGTATTGATCTGATGCGTTTCTTTATCATATATGGTAGTCAATTTAATATATTAAAGTTTTGGGCTCATGGACTAATTAAATAAGTGATATAAACACACCATATTGCGCTCTGGGACTATATAATGGACAGCTTTCACTATTTTTGGACATTTACTAGGCAAAACTATGAACAGGTTAATTGAGAAAATAATTGGCAGATTAGTTGATAATAAAAATAACCATTAATTGTAGCCTTGTGACATATAGGTTGTATTAGTTTTATAAAAATGTCAGTTCCTGCCTTGGACTTTGACACTTTTGTCTCTTCACAACGTAAAGTACAAAACAGTGTCATATAGCAACGTTTTACATACTTTATGCTGACAACCTGACAGATAACTCTGCTTGTATTATTCAAGTCACAAACCTCATCACCACCACATCAACAAAACAGCAATGACTCAACAAATTCTGGGTAATGAGAACATCCACACGTGGTTACTGTCCAATAAGCAGGATGTCTCAGTCGAATGGATGACCTGCTGTGTGGCCATCACACATTATACCATGGAGCTATCTTTGTAAAGTCTGCATGTGGAAGGTAATCCGACCACTGGTGTTTATCTGATCATGGATGCCACACCAGAATGGAAATCTCCAGCTCTTGTGGTTAAGGAGAAAACTCCCGTGCAAGCTAAAGCAGTGCTATAATTACCATATAAGCTAATCTAGGGCACATTATCACACCTCACAAATATTCACTGTTGACACTGTGAGTCACAGTGTATATCTTCGTGGCGATCAACCTGTCTGATGGCTGTGCGCTGAAGGTCTAAGCAGCTGTCTTTGCAACCATATGTTTCGACTGTTACTAGGTTGTGACACATTTTCACAAACTTGCCATGTCACTAAATTAAACTGCAAATGAACCCCCTCTCCCCCTTTAATGCCAACCTACATTATTATTAGTAACGATGATATAACACAAGTGACCCTTGTGACAAACTGAAAATGACATGACAAATCGTGTGCAAACGGATAAGATATTTCATCATTTGAGTCCGAGATGGATTCATTATTTCGCCGAGTAACGTTCGCCTCTTAAAGTTAACCAGGTAAGTTGAGTATCGATAGCTAACGTTATTTAACTAACGCTAGCTAGCTAACTGTGAACTCACCTCTTGCCTCAGTCGACAGGTCAGAGATAAAACCCCTTTTCCAACACCAGTGAGGGATGTTAGACAGCTCTACGTTTTCTGTTTTCTAGTCAGGTTAGCATTCAACCTAACCTTAATGCCATGTAATTAAGTCTAAAAGCCGTGGAGCTAACGTAGCTGCGTGTGCCGCATCCGAAAAAACCCCACACAAGCTAGTGCTGCTTAGCTTGTTGAGCTAACGAGCATTACCGGGGTAGGCTGATTGAAATTACAAAAAAAGCGTTACACTTTCTTTTTTTCAACCTACCTGTGATCACCGCTGCGACCCAGAAGATGCCCCAGAAGTGAATCCCGTCACCTATGTTTCACGAACCCGTGCAGTGCCAAAATAATTCAAATTCCACAGAAAGAGTTGGGGGAGACGCTCGCAGTCCAATCGCTTCAGCCACCGCCGCTGAATGGCTGCTACGCGGAGACTCAACCAAACTTCCTCCTTAGCAACGGACCGCCTCCGCGCGACCCGATTGGCCGGCGCGTGCAGATCGGAGGTGATCGATGGACGACGACAGCGCAGCCTGGATCAAACCTGGACTTCCACTGCATTTGTGAGCACAGTAGCGTTACAATGGACCACTGGTGGAATGTAACTAAGTACTTTTACTCAAGTACTGTAGCCGTCTTTAGTACAATTTTGAGGTACTTCTACTCCACTACATTTTGGTATAGTTACTTATTAATTACTTTGCAGAATTAGAGTATTGATATACATATAAATCAACTAATAAGTGATGATATATTAATATAAATTAATCTTTACTAGTATTTAGCATTTAAGTTGTATTATTCTAAAATACATTCTGGATAATGACAACTTTTATCTTTGGTACTGTAAGTATTTTTAGTATTTGGGTGCTGAGACTTTTGAATGCAGGATAATTTCTTGCAACAGAGTATTTGTACACTGTAGTATTGCTGTGGTTACTTAAGTAAAAGGTCTGAATAGCCCACTTGTTCCACCACTGCTGTAGATTTCAGCTGCTAGACTGGACAAACAATTCAAACTAAATTACTCAAATGATTGTGCTGTGTCCTAAAGAACTTATCATGTTGTGTTGGGCCAGGTTGTCCTGTCTTGAAAGACAGAATCACAGCTGGCATTTATCCTTTCTGTCCTAGATACAAGAGCTATTCATAGCTATTAGACAATTAGACCATATATTATTTTGATTTATACATGTATCACTGCTACATTAATGTGTAGCCTGCTGTAAGCAGCATGTTACCTTTGTATTTGTTTGAGGTGGATCTACTTTATGGTAGTTTTAATTTATAACGATAAACCAAATGTGTTTATGTTGACAAGTTGAAATGGAAATGCAGAAGAGCAGCTTGTGACTTAAACTGTGAGATGAAGTGGAGTAAAAAGTACAGTATTATCCTCTGAAACACAGTGAAGTTAAGGTCTAAAGTAGCATGTATAATAGCAATGCTCAAGTAAAGTATCTAAAAACTGTTCTGAAGTGCAGTGAGAGAGTGAGTAAATGCACTCGGCGTCTGCCACCTGACTGATTGTTCAGTATGTAGTCTCTGTCCGGCTCACATGCAAATGTAGCGCTGTCAGTGAAGGATCTCCTGAAACCACACAGTTTAAAGGCTCGTCTGGATAACACCACAGTCTTAATGCCCTTCCTGTTGTCACACGATTGATCAAGTGTAGTCTTCTTTCTGGCTGTCTCTTGATCTTGATCTGTGGCCATGTTTTTAATGACTGATACCCACCGTTTATTTGTCATACTGTCTTTTCTCCGCCACCACCCCACTCCCCTCTTCCCTACCCTTGATGATGAAACCTCGGCCACTGTAAAAGGCCAGAAGTTTATCAGCATTAAGTCGCATTCCTCGCATAGCTTTGAAGCCTGCTAAGTGTGCCATGTTTTGTGGCCTCGAAGATTGCCAAATCAACAGAAGACGTAGAAAAAAATACCTTGGTTTACGAAGCTGTCAATCCAGTTATGCTAAAAAATAGTCATGACTATGTGTTTCTTTGCACCGTGCACCAGCTTTGAATATCTACCTCTCTCAAACACACACGTTATCCCTTCCACTCTCCTTTAATTCTTAATTATCTCAACCCAATCTTCTTTATGACGCCTCGCTTTGTTTTATTTTATAACAAGTGTTCATCCATCAACCTGTCATGGACTTTGAGTCATAAACTGTAGCTGGTGATCCTCAAACACATCTGTGAGGATGTTCTGCCCCCTTGTGGTCACCCGCTGTGTAACTTCAGCAGCGTGGCTGCACAGGTGTTTTCACTTACTGTGCTGAATTAGACCTCACGTTTCCTCAACACTGATTTTGTCGCTTCTTCATATGTTCCTCATTTGAAATCTGCTTCCATGAAATATTTGAACTTGTCAGATTTTGAGTGAATTTGAGTGAAACATGAGTGATAGTACCAAGTAGTATATACAAGTATATATAAGTAGAAAATATACTTTCAAAGTATTCATTATGCAGAATGTCTCATTTTCAGAATAATATATAATATATGGTGGATTAGTGGATTGTGTATTCATCACTTTAATGTTGCAGTTGGTAGAGAGGAGGCTAATTTGAACTACTTGATATACTGATAGATAACCTATAATACTACATAAGAATGTATTTGTGGATTATATGTTGTATTGACAACCTGCGGCTGCAAAATAACTAATAACTAAAGCTGTCATATACATGTTGTGGTTTAGAAATAGAAAGTACCAGTAGCTTGAGTAAATGTACTTGGGTAGAACTTGAGACTTGTAACTTGACACTTGTAATTATCTAGCTGTCGATCATGTTTGTGGTGCATTAGAAAGACTTCAGCAATAAAACACGAACTGTAAAGTGTATTTGCAACGTAAAATGAAGCTATTACGACAAAATTACGGTTTTATTGCACCTGTTTAGGACTGTAAAACCTCCACATTTATCATTTGTATCCGTACAAGCTCTCACACAACCTGGCTGACAAAATCCAACCTGAGCAGAGGCAGAATTAACCAGACTAATTAAAAAACACACGTGTGGGTGTGCAGAGCCTTAATGAAGGTGTAACAAGGATAAAGTTGGGAGGCAGGAGGCAGGAGGGGGGGCAGGATCTGACACGACAGCAGACTTAGTTACTTGGCAAGAGATGAGAGCAGATAGAAAATGTTGAACTGTAATCAGGTTGACGTTGTGACAATTAAAAAGTTCTGCTGAGGCCGACAGGTTCAGTAATTGGTTTTAGAGTTATCCTGCCATGAATTTGAGTTCAGGACAAGTGGAATGAAAAGACCATCAATGTTTGTGCCAAAGTTCATGGCAGTTCAAAGAAGAGATGTTAAGAAAAGGTTTCACCCTGGCAGACTAGTTTCGCTCACTTCCTGAATGCCTATGGGATCATGATTATGGCATTTGATCCCATAGACACTCAACAACTGAGCAAAGATAGACTACATCACATACATAAAGAAGGTCTGTCTAAGATTATTATTTGAACTATCTCTTTAACCAAATCACACAATTCACTTCCATTCACTGAGGCTGAAACTCTCCCGACGGAGGCCGGACTCCCACTTTGAAAACCTCTGTTTCGACCAAAATCACACGCAAGACCAAACAGCACACAATTCCAGCTCATTCTGCAAATAACTAGAGCAATAAATCCTTTGTTACCACATTTTATTTCTCAAACAACATATAGATTACTTTACACAAAAACCAAGCCATTATCTGCTTCAAGTATTTACATAAACCTTTGTAGATAGACAGAAAAAAAAACATTCTTTGGGTCTGACCATGCAAAACAATAAATAATGTTCCTGACGGTGCTTTGCATGGTGCTTTCAAGACTGCTATTCAGCAATAAAAATAAAAAAGCTCAGGTTTTAGTCAGCTATAGTTAAAGAGCTGCCCTGGTCCACACAGTCGTTGGAAATGCCTCAACCTAAGACTAGGCAACAAGACAAGCAGTGACTTCTCCTCAGAGGAGGTCAGGTGTACCTCAACACATTTGCTACAGCACAGTATGCACTCTTTTGTTTGGAGGCAATCCTCACTACCCCAATGTTAAGCAAAGTGTTGACCAGGATAGATACAGAAATGAAAAAGTGAGATGTGCGACAGTTTTTAGTGAAAAGCTTAGATTACGTAGAAGAACTGCAGCATCCTCGAGGGATGGAGCACTGTACAAGAAAGACCTCAGATGTTTTGTGAAAATGTTTTCAGCGGCGCTCTCGTCCCAGGAGCTCGACGTCGACGTCACTAAAGTACAGTTCTCACTCCTTTCATCCCTCAGCAAGGCGACAGATAGTGTGCAGATGTGATCCCCCTGAGTCCTTCTGCAGGCCGGGTCCAGAATCTGCTCCTCTCCCCCCTCTTCCTCTCCCCCCACCCCCCCCGGGCCGTCCACCGTGGCTCAGGCGATAATTTGTGGCTCCCAGGACTGGCTGGCCATCTGGGGGCGACACTGCGTGATGACCGGGGGCCCCGTCGGGGTGTGACTGTCCAGGCAGAGGCCACTGACCATGTGCTGCAGAGCCGGGCCTTTCGGCTTCCACTTCTGCAGAGAGAGCGAGAGCGAGAGAGAGAGAGAGAGAGAAGAAACATGAATTAATCTCAGTCAGTCAGTTTTGTAGAAAGCACAGACGTCTTTCGACATTCTCTGGTTTGTATTATTCTGCTGCTCATAAATGATGTGTATCAGCACAGGAGGTTCATGTTAGTAGTGAGTAATGGACTGAGTCAGACCTGGATAACAGTAATCACATGAATGATTGACTTGCTGAACTCTCGCTGGAAAGAAAATCACAGCGCGGCCAGCTGCAGTGCACGGCAGCCTGCCATCCCTCAAGAGAAGAAACAATTTGTTGTAGCTGATAAAATATTCTGTTCACCATTTGTTACAGCGTTCAGCAGCGGTGGAATGTAACCTACCTGCCTCTCATGAAGGACTGCTGGTTTACTTTTAGCTAGCTGTACTTAATAAACTGGCAGCTGAGTGTATATTGCAGTATAACTACTTTTACTTAAATAAAGGATCTGAATACTTCATCTACCAATGAAGTTCAGCAACAATGTACAGTTGTACATTTCACTGTAGGCTAAAGCTTACAGGAGCCAGCTTTCATATTATCACCGTAGCTGGAATGAATTGGTTTTTATTGTTGGACTTTCTCCTAATATATATTTATGGCCGTCATTAAATCACTTACACGCCTTCATCCTCTCCACAAATCACTCACAGGATCCACTGATAAGTCGATTCAAATATAAAGCTCATTAAAGGAGCCAGATTAACTCCAGTTCTTGCTTCTAACATGATTTCAGCAGAGTAACAAATCAACCTTGTAATAGTCTTTTCAATGGCGGGACTCCTCGGGGTCCAGTCACGGAGTGTAAAAGTGCCGGAGCAAGTTCCACAAGAAACTTGAGACGGACGCAAAGAGAGTGAGAAAGTTGGTTCCCCATAATCCCGCAGTCTATAAATCACCAGGTGTGTACGTTTATTAGCTTACTGATTAAATAGTAAGAGCTGAACTTAAAGCAGCGGCAGAGAACGAGTGCCCAGGGCAGATTTCTGCAGCCATATGGAGGCTTATCAAGGTCTGGAGGTGAATGGGGGGTTAATCTGAAAATCCTGACAGGAGGGAGAGTGCGTCTGTGTATACGTGTGTGTGTGTGTGTGTGTGGCCCACACTGTAAACATGTACAGTTACGTGTGTGTGTGGTGTGTCTGTGCAACAAAGACAAGGAGGAAGTGAAGTGTCACAAGGAGTCAGTTTAGTAACAAGGATTAGTACAATAAGGGCAACATGAAGCGCAGCTTGTGCCTGCAGACATAGCCACTGGTATATTTGTGATAAAGTTGCAAATAGCAAACATTTTGAGCCGGTTTTCTGTGTCTTGAAAACTGGCAAATTCATGCCAAAGAATCAGCAAAAATGTAATTAAATTTGTTTTTATTGGACAAGCTTATAAAGCTGCGTTTAGACCAGCAGTGGACATAATCTCTCCAGTGAATCCCAAACTAATGAAATTCTTTCATTGTTATTTTCAATAAAACATGAACATGAGAAAATGAAATGTTGCAAACATTGTTGCAGCCTGTTTTTATGCAGCACTGATCAAGGTCAAGCCTCTGTCATACTGATGATGGAGGATGCGACTGAAAAATACCCAATAATGAACAACAGCTCGGAATGAGACTGGTGTCAACAACCTCACAGGTACGTGCCTACATATTAACCTTTTTAAATGAGGTGCCACCATCACTTGTTCCTCCACTTCAGTACTCTTTCATTTAGTCAGCAAAGTACTTTATTCCCCCTTTCTCTGGGATTAAACACTCAGGACAAAGAAGCCAAATGTCTCCCACAGCAAAAACGGGTTGCTTGTTGATGGGAAGGCTCCCAGAGAACTCTCTGAGGACTGCGATGGGCCTGCAGAGAGATGAGAGGATGGCCTGGCAAGAGTCCCGCACATGGTTCCAGTTTATAACTCCCTCTTGGAAGTCATAAATCAACTGTGCGGCCAGTGAGGGTCCGTATTGGACGTGAGTGTTCGACATTCAGAGAGGGGAGAACTAGGAAGGAACTGGGTGGGGTCTGAAGTTATGGGAGCGCTTGTTCCAATGCATCTATAAAATTGAGCATGCAGGCGAGCTGCTAAGCATCTGTCCTGGAAGCACCTCTTATCTCCGAATCTTTCATGTCTGAGTTCAACAGTGTGAGTGGCACATCAAGGACAAATGAGCGGCTGGATTCCAAAATGAGATAACTTTTTGGAAAAAGTGAGAGCTACTTTTTAAAATGACTTATAGTGTAAGATTAAAGCAAATCCCAGTTTCTTTTGTTAACTCTTAGTTAACACAATAACTTCACAGAATAGCTTCTTTGTAAAAGATATGAAATCCCCCTTTTGTGTCTCTTTAAATGTATTGTTGAACAGTACTTGATGAGTTTCTTCTCACCTGTCTGGGCTCCTTTGTATTGCAGGGCTCCATCTTGACCTTTGACCCTGCCGTGAAGGCTGAAATGGCCAGGCAGAGGTCCTGCTGCCGGATCAGCGGCTCTATTAGTTCCCATCTCTGCAAAATACAGAAGTAGACATGTTTGATTTACAAAGGAACTTTTGGTATAATTTATTACTTTATTATGTAAAAGTATTACATTTAACATTGTTCTTTTACGTTTGTTTTCAAAAAGTACTAAACACAATGACTTGCAAGTAGAAATTGTGAAAAAACTGGTTTCTAGCTTTATGCTACTAACTCAAAAGGTTGAACTGCACACATATTGGCATGTATCACTATTAATACAATCAGTAAAAAACAGGGACTAATGTTGACCAAACTTAAATTAAGGTTGGGCATGTATCAGCTCTGTAACCTAGCAACAGAGGGGCTTTAACGTTTCATTTAGGCGACAGAATAGAAAGACTGAAGGATCCTGGCATTAACATGTTGAAATAAATCTGGCACTTTCCAAAAGAAAATGAGGGTAAGACTTAACTCTTATGTCACCATACGTTATGCTAATTTGTCGGAGAAGTTACAGAATACATTTGTACTATTTAACATGAGTCATACAGTTGTTCAGTTTTGTACACATCCAAGAATCCATGTCATTGTTAATATTTGACATTTATTTGGCCCCTTTTACAGAATCTGAGCTCTTACTGTGCCTTCTATGTACTCAAACTACTGCATTAATTATTAATATACACATTTTCATATTTGGTGGCAATAATTCAGACTATAACAGCCCCCCCCCCAGTGGCAGAGCCCTGACCTGCGACTGCGGCCTGTTGGTGCCGATGCCCCTGCACTCTGCCAGGCCGAGGGTGTCAGTCCCGCGGGTCTCCAGACACAAGCTGCCTTGTTTCAGCACGCTGGACACGGCTTCCTGCTCGGGGACCCTGAGGGAAGCGTCGACAGAGAGGAGAGGGGCCAATAAGAGCTCTTACTGCAACAATCAAGAACAGATGGATTGAATTGTCGCCCTATTGGATGATTGAATCGCACCACAAGCGATGCGCCCTGTTACAACACACACTTATAAAAACATACAATTACAATTCGAGAGACCGCAGTTATTTGGAAGCAGATACAGTCGGAGAGGTGGGGGTGTAACCAGCGCAATGATAAGCTGCTGGGATACACACCCATCCAAATCAGATATATTTAGATCATTGGTTCTGAACCTGGGGGTCACGACACCCAGAGGAGTTGCAAAATCATTTCTGATTAAAGTGCTTCGAATTTTGAAATTAAATGAAGGCTGAAAATCCTTTCTGCCTCACTTCAGCCTCTTGGCCGCCTCCTTAAATAATCAATCAAAGGAAACTCAGGCAAACACAGTATTTTCCATTTCATTGGTTTTTACTGGTGTCTGGAAGGACACTTCTCCTCTTTGGTGTTGCATAACAGACAGCACAAAATAAAGATGAACATTCTTATAATGGCAACAGGTCAGGCAGAAGAACCATCCACAAATCCCAGCATACATCCCGAACACCTACACAAAAAGATGTGTTTTGCTTATTGTTACTTCACTTCACTGTTTGAGCTTCACTGTGCAGAGTTTGACACCTGAACACTGTTTCCACATTCATCTGCCGAAGAGCGAACGTTTCTCTGTGCTCACCTTAAAGCTCAGTTTAAGACGCGTACGTATGTGCGTCACAACTCATTTTTAGACCAATCATTGCTCAGTATGCAGCTTACACAAGTGTGATGTGGAAACCTGAAGCTTCCAGGTCACACACGCTGAGAACGGACGTTATAGTGATGTAGGAGACATCTTAAGACCTGCAGTTACGTATCCTAAAATCTGTCTTCATGCCTCCAGAAAACAAGCTTTGTCACATACGAATGAACCTGTTGAATGTGTTGGCAGCTCAGTTTGAGCGTCGTACCTCAGCTCAGGATAGACGTTCTCCATATACCAGCGGAAAGGTTTGCAGTTCAACTTCCGCCGCAGCGTCAGGCGGTCTGCAATGCTACAAAAAGAAAACACGAGGATGTAGAGACAGGGAGAGATCAGCTGAACCTACAGACTCAACTTCTGATGTTGAACCAGCAGTAACTCTTTCCTGCTGTAATCCACAAACACAGCACTGAGCGCTCTCTTGTGTTTCTCTGGCATTTGATACAAATAGAGTTGAAACGCCAATTAACGAACATACAATGAATTGGCCAAGATTTTGCTGATCAGTTTATAATTTCAGTAATTTTTCAGATTGATCTGGTTCCAGCTCATCAAATGTGAGGTTTTTCAGTTTTTCTTGGTCTTATATCAGAGTAAACATAAAATATTTTGGAATTAAGGACTTGAAAGATGCCACCTGGGAAGTTCTAATAGGCATTTCTCACAATGTTTGAAACATAACCAGACGAGTATCTGAGCTGCTGTCTGTTCTGTCGGTCAAGAAGAGGGTGACATTATAATGGACGAACCTGCCGAAGGCCTTGCCCTGGGCTGACGGCCTCGCGGAGTAGTAGTACTGTTTATACTCGTCCATCCACACCTCAGCAGCCCGCCTGGTGTTCCTGCACAGACGCACACACACACACACACACACACACACACACACACAGTAATGACAAGCGACTCTTTGATCTCCTCAGTTCTAGGTGTATTTACAAGTGAAGACAAATGGGCAAATGAGACAGTTTGACTTGTTAAAAGAATTTGACCGCGGCAGTATCTTTTAGAGAAGACGTGTAAACAAAACCTCCAGCCTAAGTTGATATATGTGCCGAATACTGGTGGTAAATCTAGTCTGTGTTCAGGAGGGGATGAAAGAAAACTAAAGAGTGCATAAACTCACTAATTCAGGGGGTTCTTGACCTTTTTATAACTACAGAAACAGAAACGTTACTTTATTTGTTCTGTATCTCATTGTGATGATGAGATGACCTGCTGGCAGACACGATGACCTGACACATATTTCATGTGCTGCTGAATGCTGAAGGGCATTTGCTTTGCATACTTTAAAATCAGTTTACTGTGAAAAATGCAGCTCATATGACAACTTCAAAGAAATTTGATCAGAAACAGCCTATAAAGTGCTCTAATTATTATTTAGTTCTTGTTGCTGAATCATATTGTTGCCTTGCAGCCTGGTAGATAAAGTCCAATTCCAAATCTCTGCTTTAATTAGTACATCCAGAGAAAGCTGGATCTTTGTCAGTATCTCATCCTGCACACTACGATCAGGACTGAGCCTTTCACATGATGTCTGGGGGGAGATGTTTTCAACGTTTTTAAAATTCAGAAACTTGCCACTTGTCACTGAGTCAAAACGTGTGAAGTTCGCCTGCTGGAGCACTCAACGTACCACTGAATCGCGCTGAGTCATGTGACACTAAGATTTTAAGGCTGACTAAAAGATTAACCTTCTTGGCAGTTGGTGAATTGTTTTGCGGTGTAATAATAAAAGTGCACAGCAGACAGGATGTTGGTCTTCTTACAGATCAACCCACTCACTTAATGTAGGTGAGAGCATTGCCTTCTGGGAAGTCGTACGGGTGCCGTTTCCTGAACACGTGACCCACGCGGCTGCAGGGGAGAATCTCCAAGCTTCCTCCGCACATCCACACCCGGAAAGAAAGCTCTGCAGGAGGACAGACGCAGAGGATGAGCTCAAGCTGCCTGACGAGGTGTCAGTCTGTCGCGGCCTGGCCGTGTTCACCTGCTACATTCTTTATGCAGCAGATGCCTCTGAGCTGGAAATCAGCAGCATGAAAGCTAGACAGACTGGAGGATAAGTTAATGCTGCAAATCCCAAGGACGCGAATGGCATTTTGGAGCGAGGGGCTGCGGGCCTCTGCGGTTGACCAGAGCCGGGCATGCTGCAGACCATAAAACGTCCAGTGTCATTACTTGGATTTGAGTTCTTCATTTTTATTCTGTGTTATTTGGTTTCATGAAAGAATCCATATTTATTTTCAGTGAATGTAAAACCCATCGTTCTTATCGTGGTTCTTAAAGTTCACTAGTGGGATGACACCAGGTAAAATCCATCATCCCTCAGTGATCTTCCTTTAAAATCAATGACATGTGGGATGTTTGGGTTGAATATGCTACATATAAGGGTTTGGTTTAATATTACAACTACTTCTCCTCTTCTGGAAACCTCTGGGAAAGTCCACATAACAAAATGTAAACATCTTTCAGTAAAGAAAGGTTTAAGAAAATGAAATGAAATCCTACTTTCTGCCTCTTTTAAGAACATTTACTGCAAATCAGCCGACTGAACACAAACAGAGTGGAAGAATGAGTGCAAACTAAAAGAATGGCAGTAAATCTGTGGGCTTTGCCAGCTTGGTCTTGTGTTCTTAAAAGATATTCTGAGTAGGATGCCTGTGGACGATGATTAATAAAAAGTCATTATTCTGATTCAAGTAAAAGTTAAAAGTCATCAGTGGGCTCACCAAAGTTCTCCCCTCCCCAGATGTCCATGTGGGTGTCGTACTGGCCCAGGTGGTTGAACCAGCTCTTGTCCATGACGAAGATCCCACCAGCGATGACCGGAGTCCTGCAGAGTCGGGAGGGAAGGAGTCGTTAACGTTTTCTACACTTTCTGTAACTCACACTCTTGTTCAGAGAGACTTAGTAATGATCAAACCCTTGTCCTAAAGGAGTCTGGAAAGTTTATATAAGCCTGAAGATGGCGCGATGATGATGATGATGATGATGATGATGATGATGATGATTCATTTTGCAGAGAAGATTCTCATACGTCAATTTACGTTACATTACAAACTTCACCAAAATGACAGTTACAATGGATTCCACCAACAAATCAACTTAGTAGGTAACTGAGCTTAAATTCCTACATTGTCACCATTGTTTACAATAGTAAGAGTAACAGTACGATGTGCAGGGAGAGCTCCAGGTTTACTGTGTTCACTCATTTGTGCTCATTTAATTGAACATTTGTTAGTGAACAAAATAAAGGCCTTAAAAGGTGGGCTCTGCTTTATTACCCGATCTTGAGGTTTTGTAGAGGGTACTTGAGTCAAATTCTAGTTTCACGAGCTACAAAGTGGTATTTTAGCATCGAAAAGAACAAACATGGTCACACATGGTCAACATTATCACAGGCAAAGCAATTTAATCTGTAAACAAGAGATAACACACATTCCTATGTGACAGAAAAGCTTTTATATTAGTAACTTCAGTAGTCTAGGATCACTGAGGTGAAGATCGGTTTTGTACTTTGATATACTGATGCTCATCCATAATATGTCCTGAATATTCATAATGCATGTTTACGAGGAATTCTTGACTTGATATCTTCTTCATTCATTCTTGCCATGAATACTATGGCACTGTGGATGCCTAACACCATTAAAGGGGTGAGAGGAAGAGGAACGATGGCCAGCACTGCAGACATGCCTGATTGCCTGCGTGGGGTCGCTCCTCGCCATTTTCTGCTCGATGGGAATCTGCTCCCATTTGAAGTGGAGACTCCAGTCGAATCCTGACGGGAAAGAGAGCAAACGAGATCCAGCAGGTAGATTTACGACCGCCGTGTCTGGACGTCAGATCTAAAGCAGCTAACTTTCATGATTTCACCTTCACACCAATCACAGCAAGAACGTACTCCTGCTGAATGAGCGCGATGTATCTTTACAAACTTCCAGATTAGGTTTTTCTATCATGGGTTTGCAATTGGTCTGACTGTGATGGTGAAGTCATATAAATAAAAGGTGTTTCATCATGTCATCGGCTGTTACTGTGTGGTGAACAGAGTCGTGGTTTGTGTCCCGACCTCCTCTCAAGTCTGCCGAGGCAGCCAGGTAGGCAAAGTTATCCAGGCTGATGACGTCAATGATGGGGCTGACCACTCGCGTGTGGTCCTGCATGGGGGGAGAAGGACAGACACATCGTCAGTGAGACAGCAATTACATGTGACTGAACATTTTATATTGGATGCAGGGAGCACAGCAGATTTAAGTCGGTATCTTTATGTATGTTTTATGTGTTATAATCCTTTACGTTGAAGGTGATGATAGCAGTTCCAGTCATTATCTTTATGTTAACCAGACAGTCGACAGCGTTATCTTTCTGAATAATTACTGGAGGATGGGAACTTAAAGCCCTTTATTACAGGTAAATTGCAGAAGAAGGGATTTCTGCCACAACTTTAATTACGACAAAGGTGCGTGGAGATGGGAAATAAGTCTTAAGAGGTTAAAACTCTTATATCTAGAGGATTGAAGTAACTAATCCATTTTTATTGCAAGACATTTCAATGAAATGAGGCATCACATTTCATCATTGTGTTTTATAATAATTCTAATATTTATTGGTAACATTCATTTAGAACCCCCCTATTTATTAATATTATATACACACATGGACATATATCTGTAACTGGTGTCTAAACAGATAATTCATGTTTGAAATCACCAAGAAATATATAATATGTCCTCGAGAGCACATTTATTAACAGGTTTAAACCCATCTGTTTATACAGAGCCACTGATGCTTTATAAGAGGAGTTAAAATTGTTCATAAATATTGGATGGATTAGGATGATAATAAACTGGATATTCTGACCTCGTCAAAAGATTGTTCAAAGAAAAGTGCCGCACAGCGTCTAAAGTTTGAGCAGCTAACACGTTTTCTTGAACAAAGTTTAAATGAGACAAGAATCTTCCTCAGGATCAAGTGAAAGTTCAGCAAAGTAATTATGCTTTTGTTTCGTGTGTCAAGAAGGTAAACCAACATGTATCACTGTAATGAACGTTAAATGTCAGATTGTGCTCGGGGGGCAGTGAATTAGTTGCCTGCTGGAAAATGTGACTAAATCAGGTTTAATGATTGATTAATTACATGGTTTTGATCAGAAGTGAACTGGAACATATATATTTACACAGTGGACATTGACCCTTCCCTTTTCTTGAGATGTGTGGTGTAAGTTTGTTGTGTTCTTTTTTTACATAAAACTAAAAGAAAACCAGTAAAAACCAGTAATAAACTGTTCAGATTGTGCTTTTCCTTCAGGACAAATTAACTCTGAATCGTTAAAATACCTCCTGTTGGAAAACTATCATGAACCATAAAAGTCAACACAGTGGAGAAGAGAACTGTTGATTGTGACTGATTGTGTGTGTGTTTGTGTGTGAGTGTTGTCTTCATCTGTCTGTGAATGTGTGTCTGTGCCAACACTGTGTGTGTGTGTGTGTGTGTGTTTGACAGTTTAGCATCGGGACGATCCAAATGACTGTTTCCAATTAGAGCCGTCCCTCTCTTTGCTCAGAGACTGAACCCGTCGTGAACTTTGTGTTCATTGCAGCAGCAAAGCGTGCGGGGGAAGAGCGAGTGTGAAACGCCACTCTGCCAGAGAGCAATTTGGAAAGTGATGCTCTCAACAGCTTTAAGCAATAGACATTTATTGGGCTTTTAATGAGCCTCTGTGATTTGGTAATGTGTGAAGAGGCTGCACTTCCAAAATGGATGTCACTGATGATCTCTCAATAGCTCTGCCCTCTTTTCCACTTTTCGTTCTCTCTTTCTGTGTTTGAAATTATAGCAGCGTCAGAATACTGGCTGCTTTTAAGGCAGCTGATACAGAAATGTAAGCTTATTCTTGTGCTGCACCGTTTCTACTGTGTGTCACAAACATTCCTCTTCACCAAGGCCTGCGGACTTCATTAACTCCGTCATCCCTGGCAATCATCGCTACCCTCATTTTATGTTCTCATCTGATTTATTTTCATATATAAAGCGTCCATGGGTCCCCTGAAAGTTATTATTATTATTATTATTATTATTATTATTATTATTCATTTGTGGATTGATTTACAGTGGGGAGAAAGAAAGAAAAACACACAATTGAAAAATGAACTGTAGAACAGAATAAAAAGCTTTAGCCCTCCATAACCGGAGATGTGTTTTTACACACATGCTTATTACTCACACAGTGTGGAGGTGTTGTGTTGTCTGTGGTAGACTTTTTACTTAAAGTAAATATCAACATGCATTATAGTGATTAGCCTGCTGCTAACTAGCATAGTTAGATAGCAATAGGAATGGGCATTTTGAGGCATTTGTACTATACTTTGGTAGTTTGATTTTCTGCCACATTGCATTTCAACTTCACTACATTTCAATGTGAAATAATGTACTTTTCCCTCTGAAATGAAACATTGTTGGATCTACAATTTTTCGAGCTCCTTTAAAGATGAGCGTTTTACTGTATTTACATGATATAAGAGGAGCTCATGAATGTGATGTTTTGCTTTATATAAAACTACAAAACCGTGTATAAAGAAGTTTTATTTGACTTAGAATACAGTTGTACAGTTGTATTCTTCAGATTCAGTCTAAAAAACATTTTGATACCTTCACTTAATCAATGACACTCTTCAAGATCGGTTATGCTTCTGAGAAACGACTGTGAATTACTGGATCATTTCACTTTTTTGGGACTCCAAAAGGGTTCAAATAAAACAAACAAAACAAAATCTGGTAACTGACAATTGGCAAAGTAGCTTCAATATATGGAGCCACAAGCCAAAAAGGTTGGTGAGCGCTGCATTAGTTATGGTCAGAGAAGAGAGCTACAGCTGTAACAATAAATTAATTTAGCACTTTATAATTATTCTAAAAAAGAAATAAAGACGTATTAAATGTGACCTCAACCTGGTCACACGCGCTGGAGAGAGAGCATGTGATATTCCTACCATCCACTGAAATGAAATCTCTCTAATCCCCCATCATTCGTGAGTGCAGAGCTCATTACGGCCACTTCATCACCAATTAAATTCAAGCTGTTCCAATTGCTGCTCGAAATTAGCAAATGAAAAGTGTCATTATGTTGCATTAAAGGACACACTGGATGGTTATTCTTCATCAGTATTCCTGCCCTCAGTGGCTTTGATGAACCCAGAAGACTAATGAATCCAGGACCGGGTGCAGCCGGAGCAGAGGAACTCGGCGCTCTCATGAGTGCCGGACTAAAAGATTGTAATGTAAGCTGGATGAGTCACAGCTGCCCAGAGCCAGGGATGAGTGTACGGAAACACAAACACAATGTGCATACACTCACAGTCCTCTGAATAAAACATCCAGGGGTTTTGTGCGATGGAGACTTCTGAATATGAGTTTTGTTGCATGCAGAGTTTTTGTATTAGTTTGAGTTATTGTCTGTAACTGTGTACTTTCTGAACAAACAGCAGACGTCTGGATTGAATTGTATTCTTTTAAAGCAACAGTTGAACATTTTCAACATTTTCTGTCTTTCTTTCTAAAAGCCAGGAGGCGGGTATCTTAGCTTAGCATGAAGACTGGAAGCTGGAGAAACAGCTAGCCTTGTTCTGTCTAAGAGTAAAATAAATATACATTATATCTCCTTTTTTCTTTTCATTTCATCATTTTTGCACTTCAGGTTTTGTACAGATGAAACAGATAATGTGTTAGTGAACTTTAAATCTGCGGTAGGTGACTCTCAGACAGAGTCAGGCTAGCTGTTTCCCCCTGTTTCCAGTCTGTATGCTAAGCTAAGCTAGCCAGCTGCTGGCAGACATGAGATCTCCTCATCGAACTCGCGGCTTATTTCCCTAAATGTCTGAACATTCCTTTAATTAAATGTCTTTTCTGTGCACCGACAGGACTGGAGAGACATTTGGAGGATGAGAGGAGAAAAAGAAGATAAGAAAGCTGAATGTTTGTGAATGTTTTGTTGTTTTTGTGATAGCGAGACAGATGCTGTACTTCCTAAAAACCAGACGCGCTCATGCTTTAGTGGGAGAGCCCGTGAGAGGAGAAGTAATTAGTGAGAAAAATCTGCTCCTCCTGCAGAGTCAGTGGGAATGTTTGCCTTGGATGGGGGATGGCAGCAGATTTGGGGGAGCAGCTGAGCTGGTTAGAGCCCAGTCGCAGGTTAGTAATGTCGGGAACAGCTTATTACTCATTAGTGAGTGACGGAGGTCTCTTTCCACAGCAACGTCTCTCTTTATCCAAACACCAGACACTCATGCCTCAGTAAGTGCACACGTTCATCTCGTCTCAGACGCTTATGTGTCTCTAAATCACATATTTACATGCTGAGCGAGCTTTGCTTGACTGGCTTTGTGAAACTGAGACAGGAAAGCAGACTGGGACAGAGACAGCGAATCGCCCTTGAAGGTTCACATGGAAATGCCAGAGAAAAAAAAAAAGAAAAAGGAGAGGCTGGTTTTGCATTTCATCCTGTTCACGTTTTCGTTTTGAATTTGAGACAACATTCATGTGTGGATGCGATGGCAGCATCCCTGGCGGGCTGCATAATTGAATTTGTAGGATGCGGTTAATGGGGGTAATCTTCCCACTGCATTACAAAAAGACTGTTTTGGATCAGAAAAGAACCCAGCACGCAGCCTGCAGCAAGAGCAACCTCTGTCACCATGCAGCAACACAAACCAGACCAACATATACACGGAAACACTCGAGAATTGAGTGGAAAATGGACCATACTCTCTCCAGCAGTGGCAAACTGGAGTGTGACATCTGCTGTAGTATGGGCTTAAATGTTAGTCGAGTGTTTATTTAACAATATGCAATGCCAACGTATTACATCAAGCCAATAAAATCCACCCTGAAAAGGAGCAAAAATCCCCTGAAGAGTTACATCACAGAGGCAAAAGCATTGCTCCACCTCTGAAATGCATGTGTCTGAGAGTGTGTGTGTGTGTGTGTGTGTGTGTGTGCGCGAGCTGCATGTATTAAGTGTCTAATTGGAGAGTGTCAATGACGACAGCCTGTGAGCCTCTGGGTCCGTACCTCCTTGACTCTCTGGATCATCGGCTGCAGCCAATCGGTGTTGACCTCGCAGTGGCTGTCCAGGAAGGTCAAGATGGAGGCAGAGGCCGAGTTGGCTCCTCGCACACGTGATCGGATCAGACCTGAGGGAGGCACAGGGAAGAAATGACAGGTCTGACACCAGTCCCATATTTTCACAAAAAAAACCAGAACATTTTTGATGCCTTATGTTGTAAAGGGACAGCTGGCACGTTGCGGGTCACTGATTTAACACGTCAATGTCAACGAACTTGTCAAAATGACTCTGCCTCTACAAAAGGTTTCTCCTGGTTTTATTATCAGTGCAAGACAGAGAGAAACTGTTGTTACAAAAAAAAACTTTCTGCTGTCGGACTCCATTTAAACTGATCCAAAAGGTCTTCACAGGTCACATCGTCTCTGTTTCATCAGATGTCAGAAGAGTCAGAAGAATATACCACCAAACCCTTTAAGTTCTGAACAACCTGAAGACATTTGCTCGGTAAATTGTTTGTTTCGTCCGTGTTTTGGGGATATTTACTTGTGACTTTAAGGTGGAGAAGCTTCAACAGAACAAACAGCCTTTTGAAATGAGACCGGTTAATGGCATTAGTCTGAAGCTTTTTGCCCTACGAACCATTTTAAATTGCTTGTAAAAATAAATAAATAAATGTTAATTTGGAGCTGAGAGTAAAATATATTTTAAAGGACACCAAGCTAATAACAATATCGCTACAGGCAAGAGAGGAACGGGAACAAGGGTGTCTTTCTTCATCAAAAGTGTGTCTACAATCACAGTAATTTGCATTTAATACAGTGGAGGAGGTTAATTGTCTTTTTTCATCAGCAGCATCTACAGTTAATTACACACACGCATCGCACCATGAATGAGTCTTATTCCAAAGGCTAAGATCATTAAAATAACATAAACCTGTGAAAAAGCTTTAAAAAACCAACTGTGCTTCCTTAAAGAAGTAAAAAACGCAGTCTTACTTTCAGCAGATTTTTTACTCGGCAAGTTCATTTGTAATAAACTGGATGAACTTGCAGATTAATTTCAGCTTTTTTTGGTTTTGCCCCACTTTAACGTCTAAAAAGATAGACTCGATTGTGCTGTACAGCAATGTGAGTCATAGGGAAGGAGTGATTATTAAATAATTTTATTTTTTTATTTTTTTACAAATTCCCTCAGAGATGCACTTTGTAACGAGGCAGTTTGGTCTCAGACAGCCTCAAACGACAGAGCACATGCGGCACGAAGCTGAGCAGAACAAACAGGATTTAACAGAAACTGGTATGAAGACGCTCGGATCACTGCAGTTTGTAAGCAGTACGTTGTTTATACAAACCCACACAGACTTGATAAATCACCAGCAGTATGGAATGCACACCGTCATACTCAAACATTTGCCAAAGTGCCTTTTTTCTACAATTATAACGGATGAGGCTTGCAAAATTCAATATTTATCTTATTGTCAACAAATCCCATGAAAAGACCAAAGCCCACAATGTGTTAATGTGTGTCCAGACTTTCTCACAGTCCCCTCGTAGCTGTGGCTCTCAGCTCCAAGCCCATCGGTTCCCACTGAATATAAATCTTTTAAACCAGGTCAGAAATACGGTTTTATTTTTAGAAAAGGCTCAGTAATTCCCTCAAACAACTGGGTGCTACAGGGTTTCTTTAACAAAAAAAAAAAGAAGAGAAATAGTGCATTTGTTAGAGACTATGTTTAATTAAGATTTGGTGCTGGAGAGAGTTTGCAGCTCCAGGACGGTGTGTGTGGGCAAAGCAAACTACAGTGTGTGTGTGTGTGTGTTCATGGTAATAAAGGGACACGTCAGCCAGTGCAACCGTGTGGTTCACAGATGTGTTTTGTAATATGTCACAAAGAAACAAGAGACATGGTTTCATTATTAACTCATTAATAATAGGATGAACTGTGTGAAATGTTGTTGAGTTGTTGACAATAACAGAAAAACAGACCGTCACCAGACGTGTCTTTAAACTGGGATATGAACTTAAACAGGACACTTTGCCCCATAGTGACAAACTGGCCCAAATATCCCACAATGCACCTGTGGTGAACCTGGTGCCACTTGGGCATGACCTTACGGCGAAAATGTGTTCTTTAATGGTTAATCAATTAGTATATCGACAGATTAAATAAAAGTATTTTGATAACTAATGAATAGTTTGAGTCATTTCCATCTTATCTAATGTTTTCTGTGTTTTATAATATTACTCATTAAATATCTTTGGATTTTGTCTTGTTGGCTGCACAGAACAACATTTGAAGACTTAACAATGGGCTCTTATTGCAAATATAATCAACAGGTTAATCAATAAGGAACATTTCTGCAGTCCTAGCATTCTAGACTGTATTTGTAAAGCACCTTTCATACATAAGACTCGGCCCAAGGTGCATCATACTGAATCACAAAACACCAAAAAACATTTAAAAGACTTCCATAAAACATATTAAATTACAATAAATTCATGAACAACTCTAAAATTAACAACAAGAATTAAAGAAATGAGCAAATACAAATAGTTTTACATACCAGACTACAACTGAGTTGGTGGTGTATTCTAATCTATTCTCATCTATAGCAACAAAAGCTTCCTCCTGCTTGTTTGTTGTAACTGTGGGTACATTTAATGCCCCAGTGCTTGATGACCTCAGGCAGCAGTTTGGCACATTAAATGAGAGAAAGTCAACGAATCACAAACTATTAAGAGCTGTGTGTCTTAAAATATCTTGTTAACATCACGGGGACATTGTTGTTGTTGATAAAATCTCTGTATTTCTTGAAATTGTTGTGTGTTTTCACCTCACAAAAGCTGACAAGGAGACCAAGAGTGTTCTGTGACATAGATGTGGAGACCACTTTAAAGTAAACCTTTGCTCACTTTGCTCGTGTACCAGTCAGATGACAGTTGGGAAGCGCGAACGGTCTAAATCCAATATGCTTATGTTTTGTCAGCATGTGCTTCATAAGCCCAAACAAAGTCTTTAGTGCAGCGAGAGCAACAACACAGGCGGTAACCTGAGCGAGAGGGATTACTGTCAGGCATCCAAACAAATCAGTAACACTGCTTCTTTTGGCTTTTTGTTTGGCTGAACTTGTTACTTGTTTTGTAGGTCGAGGATTTAATTTATTTCAGGGATTCATTTAATTCAATTCAGAAACTTGTGGGTGACGACTCAAACTACGCTCTCGTGTTTTTCTGCCTTTTACATTTTGTGGGTTTTCATGCAAGGATGAAATTGGAAGAGAAATGTCACATACATTGTAGAGCTGATTTCTCATGTCAGGGTTGTGCACCGCCTGTCAAACAGGAAGTGACACATCCAAATGTACTATAGAGCTATTTTTGGGGGAATGTGTGTATTTCTGTCCTTGGCGAGTTCTGTCTCTCTGGCTCAGCCATGCAGACTTTGGTTGTTGTGTGTTGATATATACGCTGGACAGTCTGGCTTATGATTTTATTACTGGTAGAACTGAAATGCTTAGACAGCTGACCGACTGAAGACATTCCCTGGTTTCAGCTTCGATCTGCTGCTTTTCACTTTGTTATTTAATTGTAAATGTAAGATTTGGGAGTTTTCTTCAGACAGAGTGGGTCATGTGAAGACACCTTGGGCTCTTAGAAGTTGTGGTTCCCCCCCGACACACACACACACACACACACACACACACACACACACACACTCACCCTCTCTCCTGCCGTTCCTCAGGCAGCGCACTTTGGGGATCTGAGCGAGCAGCTGGCAGTCCTCAGCTGGAGGAGGAGAGCAGAGAAGACGGGGATGTTATGGTGGAAGCAGAACACACACTGAGAAAAACACACCTCCTCATCGCCTCGTGTCACACGCTGTCACACACACACACACACACACACACACACACACA
>JAVQJD010061388.1:0-17033 GCA_036023655.1 Nannoperca australis | reverse complement strand
CATTCAAACTAAAATACAATTCCACTATAATATCGTACAATATGCTATACTTTATAGAAACAATGTGTCATTTAAGTGCTGTTGTATTCCTGGAACAAATGAGTCTTTAGTCTTTTCTTGAAAGTGGTCAAAATAATGATAGCTTATACCATCAATATTGTCACTCCAAGTCAAACATTCAAAGAGTAAATGTATAATATGCTTACTCTTCCAACTTTTCCAAAGTTTGACGTTCTTTTTTGAAATAGTGCTGGTTACTTGTTATTTCAATATGCAATGGTAACTTTGACCAATGTCAGGCATCATACAACCTGTTGGAACTGTTCCCAGATGTTGGTATGAAACCTACATATACACAAGACAGTCTGGTGGACATTGTTTGTGCACCGTATCCAGCAGATCCTGCTGCAACTGCGAACGAACAGCAGAGTACTGCGTTGTGTTGGTAGTGCCAGGAGGCAGACAGTATACCGGCTGTGTGACTGTGCGTCCTCGCTTTGCGCACTCTTAAAATATCCCTCACCAAGTGCGCGGATCAAAGGGGTCAGCAACACCGCCGTGGATCCCGCCCCGGCATTTAACCTGATGCCTCACAGAGGAGGAGCGTGCACTGGGAGCAAAGGACCCGCGGCTGTGTCGGGTTTCAGAGACGCGCACTGACGGCTGACCTGCAGCACATAGTTGTTTCGCTCAGAGGACAAGCAGAGGGACAAACAGAGCGCAGAGGAATAAGAGTCCGTCCCTATGAATCAGAAACATCACTGACAAACTGATGAAACTCTACAGAATATCTCGTACTATTCTAACTTTGATGTAGCTGATCATTTGATTGCAGCAAAGTAGTTTGGAGATAGTTTGAAGAAGACATCTGCAAAACAGAGAGAGACCGTCTCTCATCAGCCTCACAGATTCCTCTTCTGCTGATCTTCACCTGATGAATATTGGGATTTCTGTGTGGATAAAACGAGAGGTAGAGGTCTAATATGGAAGAGGGTCAGAAGTGGGGAGTCGCTGGTAAACTTGGTGAGGAGAGGAGGACTCGCGGTGAGCAACAGCAGAAATATTCAAAGCAGCCGTTGTGGAGAAATTGGAGAGATTTGTCTGGCGTTGCGATTTGCATTGCAGTATCTGTTCTGTGCCTTGGAGTTTGCATTGTGGTTTTTGTGCGGACCTCGGAGTTGCAGTCCAGGATAGTAAGTCTAGAGCAGCAGCAGCGGGACACGCAGCTCTCCGCGTGGATGTTGTCTCTGGAGCAGGTGGAGCCTGTTATCATGGGCCGTCTGGACCAGATCCTGGAAGAGGTGAGACTTAAAACTTCAAATTAAATCTAAACAGTAGTAGGCCATCAGATTTTTTGGGAAATAGTACTTAATACAATAGGCTATTTGTTTATTAAAAGAGAGGTATAGTTGAGTCTTTGATTGACTGGTGTGTACAACCCCTTGAAATGTCCTTTATTAATCCTTAAATTATGCCTGATAACACACCAAACACTTACTCAGAGATCCCTTCACTTGTCCATTAATTTGAAAAGATAAAAAATAAACCCCTTGAAAACGAGGTTTTTGACAAACCCAGTAATTACCAATTTAGTTATCAAGGTTGAGATTTTTGTTTGTATCAGGAGTGTTTTTCTAATATGTTCAGGTGAAAATTACTGATATCTTCAGGGATTATTAATCAGTGTTCAGGTATTGAATATGTTTATTGTTATATGTTTATGTTAATAGTTACATACATGTAAAAATAAGGTACAAAACATTGGTGATGGGTCAGTTTCATAGTGGTATGCTGCAACTTCACTTCGAGCAGAGTGTGAATAGAGTCAGATGGATAGGAAAGAAGGATAATATGTTACATGGTCCACTATTTTTTGATTTGCTCTTGATAGAATAAGCCTGCTGTAAAAGAGGTGTATTAGCTGTGGAAGGAGCTGCTCACATAGCTTCAGCAAGTGTTATAAATACCTAATAAACTATTATTGCTTTTAATAATCCTTTTGATAAAGTGTGTGACAGACTTTTGGAGTTGCATCAAAGAAATTGTTGTAGCTTAGTTCATTTTTTTGAGACTTGGCAAAAACAACCTTGTTCTTCTTAATGTATATATAATGTATAAAGGGTGTCTTGTTTGAAAGTGGTCAAAGATGGACAAATTCAACAATGTCCATGCACATGTGTTATAAGTGTCATGTGCTTCTTCACTGAGATACCGTGTGAGGAGCTCTCTCTGGCCTTTCACATCTGTTGCTCCTAAACTCGCCCTCTGTGCTGCCCTTTCATTGACCACTTCCACAGCTACACTAACAAGCTCTTCCACAGTGATTGAAGTCCCGCAGGGTCCTTGTTTTCCTTTCCTCTGTTTCCACCATGACCCCTTTCACTAGAGCTAGTATAATGCACTTACCATGAGAAGAAAAAGTGCAGGGTGCCTTCTGCTAGGGACGATGGCAGTATTGCACTCTCAATACATTAGCCTGAGTTGAAATTTTATCAGAGTATCTTAGTGAATTTGTTCTTAATATTTGCTCTATGTTTGGAAGATGATAAAAGGTGATCATTTGATGAGATGACTATTATTTATTAGAAGCAATTTAAAGGAAAATACACACATTCTTGTGAGATAAGAAGATCGATATCAATCTCAGAGCTGTAGTCAGGATGGCTTTAGGGCTATAGCCAGGATTTAAGAAGTACTGAGTGCATGAGGCCAAGTCTCAACCGACAGAAATGTGAGTCAACATTTCTCGGCAAACAGTGTATCCACCGTCCTGGCACCTCTGTGCATCCTCTTTGTATAGCTCAGATGGCCAGATATGGTTGGTGAGTAGAGCCTTTGGTTTAGGTCTCTGTACAGGCACGATTGAACCAAACTTAACTTCTCTGTAACAACAATACAAGGAAGCACACACAGTCACTGAGCCTAATGTTGCTCACCAAGAAACCAGCTTGGATTGCCCCCGACTTTTTTTGGCTTTTTAATTTCTGTTTGTGTGTATGCATAAAACATGTTCGAAGGAATGTGTCAGTCAGTCAGCTTTAGATGTGTTGGTAAATGTATTTTTGAACTTTGGACAGAGCCAGACTAGCTGTTGCCGCCTCCAGTGTTCTGAGTCCAGGTCCATTCTTAACATACAGACATAAGATCATTATCCCTCAACTATTACTTAACACTTTTAATGATGCACAGCCCACGTCCATGTCAGCTATGGACAGATAAAACTGGATATACTGTGAATAACTGTCAATCACAGGACATCATTTTAAAATTGAAAAGCAATACAGTTCAACACATCTGACACACAGAAGTTAAGATGACAGAAGAAAGTCCCAGATTTAGATGTTGTACTCCTTCAAATGTGTTCACAAATGGAACAAGTTGAGATTGATGTACTAAAGGACACAGTTATATCCAATCAAAGGTGTTGGTGATAGAGTCCTGTTTGAGTGTCTTGCTCCAGAGCGCCTTTGTGGGGCCCAGTGAGGAGTATCTCTCCGTTTTCATCTCCAGACGAGCCTGGGGCAATGCACCCTGCCTCTCTGTTTAGCTCTCTGTGTATAAATAGTTATTATTAATGGGACACAAGCACAGATGTGGCCTTTTGTAGAGAGACACGTCTATGGTACTTTCACCCAACACTGTCCGGAATCCACCTCCCCGTCTCCTTCAGTGATGACCAGTTTCCTTTGTTTTGGAAAATGTGCCTCGCTGCAACAGCACAGAGATGGTTCTTATTATTATTCCAGTGAAATCTGAATCACAGAAGAACCAATTAGCTTACTGAATGATGTTACTAGTACATTTTCTTTTGCAGTTATTGTATGTGTTTACCCACTGTACCAATAACAATGATATACACTTTTCACTGAAGGAACTGGGTATTAATGAAGTTTATAATACAATATAGGTTTGGTAATGGTAATATGGTAATATAGGTATGTACCTGTTATGGGGCACCCGGACAAAAATTTGTTATTTGGGTCCAGTGGTGCAAATCAAGCATTACATTAAAGGCATAATGTAACTGTAATGTTAAGTGTGTGTGTATAGCCCGACCCCCACTCCCCCTGACCTCCCCCTCAATCTGTCGTTATCTTGCCCCAAACATGGCCCCTTTAACGTTTAAAATGAACTGCAATGTGCTCTCTGCAGGTCTGGTACAAACCTGGTGCACATAGTGAGTGCAGAAGTGCAGAGGCATGATGGGAGCCAGAGGCCATGTTGTGAGGTGTAGAAATGTGAAAAATATAGTCTCCCCCTGCTCCCCACACAGCTGTCAGTGTGTGAGGTCTACGCCTACATTCACACAACACAAACACAAATAAATGCATATACATGTCTACATCTTCTATGATGTGTGTTTGTGTGTGTATGTGCTAATCAGACAGCCTAATGCAAACAGCACACTCAACTAGAAGTGCTTGGGCCACCTCTGCACTTCGTCAGAGCACAGTTAGTGATGACTGCACACACACACACACACACACACACACACACTGAAAGTCACTTCTTTCACCTGACCTGAATGATACATTACAGTTGAGCGTGAGACTAAACAGGCCTGCTGACAGTTGTAGATATTGTAAAGATATGCAGCACAGTAAGGATTTATCAAGTGAATGTGTTTTCTTAATGAAAACATCACATCACTGTCAAGAAGAAGAGAATCAAGACATTTCATGACACAGTATTAAATGTTTTAGGACTGTATGATTGATGATACCCTTGTGCTAATATGTGTGCCTGCTAAATAAATCAGCTGCAGTCAAAAAGTGGTACAGAATTCATGCTACAGCTACAAGAGGACTGAAAACCCCACAGTCGCATTTTTGGATAAAACATATGGAACTGAAGTCCTGACATCACATCCATACTAACTCAGTACAATCTCTCATTGAGGGGTTCTTTCATTGGTCTTTTGGTGGTTTATCATTCATAATTGATTTTCTGCTGAAGCACTTGGTAATAGAGTAAAAAAGACTCCCAATTAGACAGTGTATGCATCAGCATTGTAACTCTTACAGTGTTATTTTTTCACCATTGACAATCAGTATTGTTTCCAGGGAGTCCTGGGTACATATAATCTTAACAAATCAGAAATCAGAAATCCTTTATTAGTCTCACAGTGGAGAAATTTAAATTGTTGCAGCAAAAGTGTACAGTACAGGGGAGAGAAAAATAAAATAACATAAGTAAAGAAAATAATGAAATAATTAGACAAAACATCTCAAAATGATAAATGAAATGACAAAACTGATGACTGAATTGAATTTGAAATCTCTTTTCCATTTGTCAGTGCATTACAATATTAAAATCAATTTACAAAAATTTGTTAAAATGAAAACTACTGATGAATATATATCAGTGTATTGCTAAGCACGACAGTGATATGTCAATTTCACATTCAATTTATTATTATGCCATTTTCATTTTTAGACAATATACAACCGGAAGGTGAAATTGCAAACTGTACTGCATTTGAATTATGACCTAACTCCTGGCTTATTTAAATGGTCATTTTCAAATTGGTCATCTGATGTCAGTAGAAGCCTGGATTTAAAACCTGGGAAATCCATAAGAAAGCTTTAGTTTTTATTAAGAATGAGAATGAAAAAAGTGACAACATTTTAATTGTAGACATAGACCTCAGTAAAGCTGGTGACTTAACCCATAACGGTCTTAGGCTAGTGACAAATTGTTGTTATGGCTCGCTAACAACAGAAATATTACAATGTAATTGGAATTGGAGTGAACCAATAATTATATATATAATTATAATTAAGATATGGTTGGAAAAAATATGTTTAACTTGAGCAAATATAAATGAAACAAGGTTTTTCATCGCTATTGATGTATATTTCCTAAAACTTCATTAGAAATTGAACACACACGTCTACACAGCACAAGCCCCATTGAATAGATACAGTATCCATGCCAGTCCACACAACATCAGCCCCATTCAACACACAGCCTGTTCATGCAACACATAAGGGGCAGAGCTTTACTGCCTGTGTGTTCCATATGGATTTCTTACACTTGACACATGTATACTGTGTCTTCCTGTCCATCTTGGGTCCGCACAAAATATAGAAAGGTTCCCGCAAGACAGAAGGTAAAATGTGCAGGAAATCGGGGAGCAGACAGGTGTCGATGCTTGAAATATAATAATATTGCCACCTTGTGTGATAATAGCAGGAACACACACACACACACACACACACTAACCGCAGGCACAGGTAGGAGGAGGACAGAGGGAAAGTACACAGCACCTACAATGTCCACACTTTTGTTACCCTCGAGTCCAGTGTACCCGGACACCACATATGAGGGGGTGTACAGAGTGCAGTCATTGAAAATGTGTTCTTCACAGAAAATGAGCCAAGGCCAATGAGTCTGAGGTTGAAAAAATAATTTATTGAATAATTTTTCTTTTAATAAACATTGAAAATGGGTCCCACAGACCCGAACACCACACAAGGGTTAAGACTAGGACTGAGAACACCATAATAGAAATGGATGTAGCCGCAGTGCCAGATCTTAATGTTAAATTAGAGTACAGTATAGTGAAAGTGTTTGTCATCCTTTTAAAATAGAATGTATAAACCACATCAAAAACTCTGGCATCAAGTTACAACCTCACACACATACACACTTCACCCCCTTGCCCAAACAGACTGAGCACCCCAGCTGCTCAACATGTATATGCTAAGCATCGTAACTAGTCTGTGGGATATCATGGTATGACCTTGCTAACAAACACAGAACATCCCTATTAGGATGCAGAGCGTAGTGAGTTCGGCTACAGACAGAAGTAATATCATTGGTTGAGTTAAATGTCAGTATGAAGAGACACACAGGTTTCATTCTGACCTGATTGACACAATCTGCAGCCACACAGAAGTCATTCTCACGCAGGCCTGGAATTAGCAACTCACTTTCCAATAGCAGTATCCATAAGCCAGTTTAGAAATAACAGAAAAATATTTACTTTTACTTAAAATGGAAGAGGGATAGATTTGAGTGTGTATTTATGAAAAACAATTGCATTAAAATAAAATGTGTAGATTTAATTTATTTCATTACATTTATTTTATGTTGAGCACTTGTAGCTCCATAGTTTTGGTGTCTTCTCCAACTTCTGTTGTTGCTCTGAGGAAACTTGACATGTCAAATGCCCATAAAGGGAGTGACATGGTAGCAAAAAAAACACCTAGTTATCATTGTTTAAAAAGTTAGCATACAAACATAACTTCATTTTTAAGTATTTATCTCTTTGCCTAACTTCCAACAGACTATATACTCTAAATCAACATTGATATTTATCCTAGAAGGGCAATTGGTTGATTAAAAGGTCAGGAATAAGACACTGCGGCTTCCAGAGATCCTTCTTCGCCAGTCTCAGACTGCTAGCTAACTTTTATGTTAAATACTGGCTTTGGCTTTATTTGAGATTATTGTTTCCTACAGAGCAAACACAGTATATAATTTAGGTAGAACTGTCATTACACTGTAGGACAATGCATACGTGAAGACGTGAGTCAATGACAATGTCTTTGAAGTAAGGTCATTACATTTCTGTCCCTCCTGCAGGCTCTGCTTCTATTGTGAGCTTTGACATGGTACAAAGTGGAGCTCTTTTTGCTAGAACTGACTTCTACAGTTGATCTTCACTCTGCATTGTCTCTCAGCAGCTCTGGCTGCACTTACTAAAGACTTATCCAGTTGTGAGTGGGGTCTGCCAGTATCAACTAAATACATTCCTGGAAGTATAAATGAATAATATAAAGTGGGTTAAGGGAAATTTGTCCTACAATTGATTCCGCACGAGACTTTTGAATGACGAGAGCACTTAACTTTGGAATCCTTTCCTTTCCATTTCGTATTTTGAGGCAGTCCTAGATTTTTCACACTAAGAATGCTTTCTAAGACAGATGCATTTTGCCCCACTCTTTGACTGCAGGCTTTAGATGTGTCAGATGACGCTTTGTACACATTCATCTATTCACAGGAAAACCAAGCAAATATTGCATAATTTTCCCTTAATGGTCCCTGATTTGATCCATGGCAGTCCTTCCACAAAGTGGGATAACAGGCACACGGAGGTAACAGGCAATACCCAGAATAATGCAGCAGTGCTCAGAATGACGTCCCCTTTCAGCACCTGTTGCAGGCCCCTAAACAGCCGATGCTGGCGTTCCTCTGCTAGTAACCATCACCAGCGGGACTGACTGCTATGCTGTGAAGAATGTACTTGGATGGTTTTGTATTCTGTTCAGGGTCAAATCACACATAGGCTTTTGTTGATCTAATGAGGTCAACGGTCACACTTGGATATCTCGAGAAAGACTAAAAGGTGGTGACAGGCCTTGTGCTGAACAATAAATAACAAATATAAAGTTTTTGGTTAAACTTTTCTGAGGTGCATTTTTGTAACACTTACAATTAAGCACACACCTCCTCACCCTTTATGTCTAAACTAAATATAAATTAAATGTATAATTCAATTAAATGAAGCATTCTATTTTTGATGGCCATTATCAAAGGCAAAGTCAATGCAGTAAGACAGAGCTGGCAGCAGCAATTTGTTGGCTTAAAAGTTGAGCTTGAAAGTTTACTCCCAACATGCGCAGGAAGTCCTAAAAGTTTTAATATGTACATTTTCATTCTCCATCTGCTAACCATGTAATACAGTGAAAAACTCTGGAACAAGCGAGTGCCTGGACCTAGAGTTGAGATTGTTTTGTTCTTTCTCCAAAGTTGGGAGTGGACATGTTCATAGTCAATCCAAAATTTAAATGTGATGCTTTGTATTGGACATGTATTGCTGTTGTTATCATCCTGGTTTTTGAACACCAGCAGAAACTACTGCATTGACACACTACATGCATAACAATTTCCCTTCTGGGATCAATAAAGTATTTCTGATTCTGACTGATCTGATTGCAACATGATGTTAAAATGTCAGTGCATATTCTTCTTCTGTTCCTTCTTATGCAGAAGCTTGCAGCGCGACTACCGAAGACACGGGAGGTGAGGGAAGCTCCCCACAGCTGCCTGTGTCCTCCAGGTAAGTTCCACACTCCATTCAACCATCCGCATGTTTCTCACTTTCTTTCACTGATTCATTTGACTTCACATACAAAGGTCAAACACAAGGTCATTACTCAACGCAAGCTGCAAGTCTGAAAGTGTAGCTTCATACATGTCACTGGTACAGGATGTTTTGACATTACTAAAGATGGTCACCACAATGCTCTTTTTAATCTATTTAATATTTATGTTTATTTATTTAGTGGTGATTCCTGTTTTCTTTCTCCTAATGAAAAGTTGCTCTACCATCAGGTATGAGCATGTATGGGTCAGTAGCAGGGGTTGTGGTGGGTGGGGAGTTCAGTTAAAGCTCTGTCAAAGGTCAAGAGAGATCTTCAACCATGGCAATCATCAGTGGACAAACTGTTGTGTCGACTTGTTGGCTTGAGAGGGTTTAGACATTATGCTTTGTTCATCAGCGCAATTAGTGGGAAATGAAAGGGCTGACTGTACACCAGGTTATCAACACGTGGCCTCTTTATTACCGCGGGAGTGTAATGAGTGTCGTAACAGATGTTTATTGAGAATGTGCTTATCAGCTTTTGTTTTCCAGAGGGTAACTACAGCAACTACATACAGAGACAAATGATGCAACAAATTAAGTATGTCATGGAAAAGGAGGGGGCTTTGATGGTTATCTCTCACCTTTGACCTAGTTTATAATAATGAGATTTACATATGCAGTCATTTGTAAATTAAATTTTTTACTAGTGCTACACAGATAACAAAAAGCATTTCTTCCTCTTTGGTGTCTTGTGCCATGCAGTGCTCTCTCTATCTGTGCTAAGCGGACTGGATAAAATCATTCCAGTCTGTTTTTACTGATATATAATTATCTATTGTATTAGATATTGTACATCCCTCAGCTCACTGAGACATGAGTACAAGCTGAGGTGTATGTGCAGCTCAGCTGGCAGTCAGGGCCATTTTGTGTCATTTTAGGTCTGGTGTGATGAGGTGGCATCACTGAGGCATTCCTGGATAACCAGCACATCACTGTGTTCTGCTGTCTGAGAACTGGTAATCCAGCATGGACTGGGCAGCTAGGAAGTACACTAGCCAAAACTTAACCTCTGTATGCCTGAGTCTCTTTGTGTTTGCTTTATTGCCCTTGTCTTACATAATTAAATTCAATTTACAAGAAATATTCAATAACTGTTTGAGCTTTGCATCCCAAACTGAAGCAGCTGAATTGCTATTTTGTTAGTATTTAACAGCTTCAACTGCAGTGAGCTTTTGGAAGCATGCCTATGGCTAAGATTCATGGTAGCTGTAGTTGTTTAAATAACTTTTTTTTTTTAATTTGGTTAAGTTGCTCAAATATTACTATCCAATGCCGTACCCAAAAACTACTTAGCATAGAGTATGGACAAAAACCTCTAGGATACAAGCCCTATTGTTCATTTTCTTCTGTATTGACTGTGTGTGTGACAGCCTGTGAGAACAGGGGGAGGTGCCTGTCACCACACATTAGTACTAATTGGTCTTGTCAATAGGATAGTGTTTATCATGGCAATAAGTGTCTGTCGGATGGCCCGTGAATGCCTGTTAAGGTGGCGGTTTGCTCACATCTTCAGAGGAGATTCCCCGGTCGCTGCAGGTGTGGAAGCCTTTCAACTCAGAGCTACCAGATGGTCTGGCACTTTTACAGCTTCTTGTGACTTTCTGTCTTACAACTGCTAGAATTTGAGTGTCTGGGGGAAGGAGGTTTTTGTGTTGTCAAGTTACTTGTCAGTCAAAACTGATTAACCAACTAATAGCACTATTGTGTTGTTTCTTTCTATTTCTTTTTGGCAGATGTTTTAAAAGGAAAAGAAACAGGTTTTGCTTGCTGTATTAATTCCTTCTGTTCACACTGGCCTGTGAGAGATGCCGTTTTGGTAATTTCAATGTAAGTGATGGGAGACAAAATCCACAGTCCTTTTTCTGTGTACAAATACATTGAGTTCACTAGCAAGGAACACACCTTAAAGATTTATTGAACAGAGGTACATGTCGAATGTTTGAATATTGCTGATGGTTTGTGGAAGCTTCGTGGGGACGTCTGCCATGGCACTCGGGTACGACGAACCCCCTTCAGGATCCTACCGAGAGAATAGAGAAAAAGAACAGGAGAACAGGAAAAACGTACGAAAAGGGATGGGTGGGTGGGGCGCAGTAATCGAGAGCGAACGAGGAACGGTTACGTAGAGTATTTATACGGAAATGGCGTAGTGACGTGGTTGACATAATGGGGGTGTGTTCCTGCTCCCGAAATTCCACTAAATTGCAACAATTCACTAGCAAGGAACAGAGGTACATGTCGAATGTTTGAATATTGCTGATGGTTTGGGGAAGCTTCGTGGGGACGTCCACCGTGGCTCTTGGGTACTACAAACCCCCCAAAAGCCTCCCATTACTGGAGAAGAGATTAGGCCGATTTAAGATCTTTGGGATCTGTCCGAATGTAATGGTGATATGCTTGCGAGGACCCGCGGCCCATGATTTAAATTAAAAGGGAGACTGAGGTGGCATAGTAAAAAAGACGACAGACAGAGCGGCATCCCGGTGCCGGACTCCGCAGCCGATGCTCGCTGCTATTGTAGGTGGTCGGCCGAGGGCACTGGCATCCCGGTGCCGGTGTCCCGGCCGGTGCTAGCTGCTGTGGTTGGTGGTCGACCGGGGACGCTGGCATCCCAGTGTTGGCGTCCCGGCCAGTGGTAGCGGCTGTTGTTGGTGGAGGTTGGTAGCTGGGGCCCTGGCATCCCGGTGCCAGACGTCTTGGATGGTGCTAGCTGCTGTGGTCGGTGGAGGTTGGTAGCCGCTAGCAGCTGCCATGCGCAGTAATCGAGAGCGAACGAGGGACGGTTACGTAGGGTATTTTTACGGAAATGTAGTAGTGACATGGTTGACGTTGGGGTTGTGTTCCTGCTCCCGAAATTCCGCTAAATAGCAACAATTAATATGAGGCTTCAGCAGTAGTTAGTTAAATAGAGTGGGTATCGTCCAAAGTATTTTTAGTACAAAATGAGTCTTTGTTGAGCTGAAATGGAGGGATAGAAACACAAAGAGGGAAAGAAATATATTTTCTAACTCAGATTGCCGTGGAATACATTTTTGCACAAAAGGAAGACTGTGGATTTTTTCCCCACATCAGTTTCATTAATACATCCCCTCTTAATGTGAGGCACATTAATGGCCAATATGAACTACAGTAATAATTACAGAGAGAAAAACCTGTTTTAAAGTTCATATGGGAATCTGACAATTGTTTTGAAACAGATTAACCCACCCCCACTCACCATAGAAAATGTGGACCAGACTATACAAAAGGTTCTGTATTTAATTATTTTTCAATCTTAATATTATATATAGTTTTACTCATCCCCAGTTATTCCCAAAGTAGTTCATCTTGAATATATCGCCTACAAAATACTCACCACGTGTGTGTTTTTAAATGATAGGCTGTGAGGTTACTGAGAACGTGTGTGCTACAAGCTGCCGGAGGTTGTGTTGTTTAATCAGAGAAATACGTTTGATTAAAGGAAGTGGATAATCAATCAAAGACGGGAAAAAGAAGGAAATAGATCATATGACAAAGAGGTTAGATTATTCAAACTGTAAACATGGCTTATGTGGAATTATTAACCCCCAAAATTTGAGTTAGGGCCTGGGATTGACAAAGCTGACCAACATTTTATGATATAAATGGTAGAATGACATTTGACTTTCTGAACAGTTTTATGCTACCTTTAGGATTAACCATTTGGATTTCAAAGACTTTTTCTTTACCACCAATCTATACATAAGGTGATTATAAAGGTTACAGTTGTGCCAAAAGTTATATATATAATATTTCTGTAGTTCTCAGAACATAGCTGTTGTATTGGGCCAGTGTGTGTGTTTGAGTGTCATGGATGTCTCTTTCACTTGAAGGACATTGGGTATTATTCTGAGCTTGACACGTTTCTGAGCAGCCTGTGAAAAATGAACTTTGTAAGTTTCTAAAAGTAGAGCAGCAGAATGTGAGACACTTTCAGGCCTCATAGGTGCCACAGAGTCTGTTGTCTGTAAAATGTTTATCATGACCATGAAAAAGAGCTATAGGCCTAAAAATATGTGTAACATACGTGTTGCTTTAAGTGGATGGAGATGAATCACCAGACACATTGCTTATGGCCGAGTGAGCCTGATATCAACAGTCTGGGTATGTTGTGTATGCACAATCACCACATGGCCCTATTATGGTTTGAGCAGGATGGGGTTTTGAGGGACAATGATAATGGAGCAAAGCCTATGAGCCAGTTCAGGCAGACAACTGGAGTACTCTGACACTCTCATGTAACATATTCCACTCTGCACATGACGTTCCAACACACTCTTTGCTAAAAGATGTTCCATTTAAGCTGTCAGTGCTCAGCTTGCTCTTATGCATTATTTTCAATTCCATTACCACGTCTATTACTTTAAATCTCTATGTAGAACTGTACTACATAGAGATGTAGTACAGTTCTACATGTAGTACTCCTGCCCCCCCACCCCCACCTTTCAACCCACAGTAGATGAGCGCCCACCTAGAGCCTGGTTCTGGTTCTGGTTCTGCTCGAGGTTTTTACCTGTTAAAAGGGAGTTTTTCTTGTCACTGTCTCCTGGTGCTGCTCATGTTGGGTCTCTGTAAATATAAGATTTGGTCTCGACCTGCTCCATATGAAAAAGTGCTTTGTTATGATATGGTGCTGTATAAATAAAACGCAATTGAATTTAATATTGTTTATATACTTGATGGCTATTCCACATATCCTGATTCCTTCAGAGCTTTGATCATGTACATCTTCAAATACTAATAAAGTATCTATCTATCTATCTATCTATCTATCTATCTATCTATCTATCTATCTATCTATCTAAAGCTTTAAGTTGTGTCCGCAACATACAATTGAAGCCCAGGATCGGTGGGGGCAGTATATTAGGATGCAAAGTAAAGGCAGCCTTGATCTGCCACCTTGGGAATATACTTTTTTATCCAAGCACACACAAAACTCTCAAGCAAGTATGTGAACACTTTTGCTCATGTCACAGACATGTCTAAGCTTTAGTATATAAGTGTTGTTGGCCTGAAATTAGCCCTGCTTCCATCTCAGCATGCACCATCACTTCCCATTCTCTGTGCATACTACATCTTATCTTCAGGGAGTAACTGTGCCACAGCATTGACACCAAACACTGAATTTAAATACTCTGCATTTACAAGTAATGTGAATTCATTGAATTATTTTTTGTATTTTTACTGTCTGAAATACATATCAGCTAATTTGACTTTTATATGACATTATTTAAAAACCTTCAATACACCAGTCTAACCCTTGTCACCACAGTCTGGTTGACTGGATGAGTAAAACTATGTACTGTATGTGTCACCTCTCACTCAGTATCACATGCCGACCAGCCTTGCTGCCAAGAATAAAGATTCTTTCCTGAGGATAAGAATATTTTGCAGAGCCTTTGTTTTCATTGGCAGCCAAAGCATGATTTGTCAGGTTTGTTTGTTATAATGACCTGCATTCTTTTAGTCTTAAAAGGTTCTAACTAACATATTTCTGTTTTGAGCCGAATTATATAATTTGCCTGTGTACATCTAAAGTTAGGGTTATAGTTAGAGTTTGCGGGTTAGAGTTACAGACTGTAATATGCTGATAGTTAAGCACCAGTGACACATTCTATCTTTTATATTGTGCTCTCTATAATGAACGCTTTAGCTTGTGCAGTAAGTTAGTAGTGCTAGCAGTGACCACTGACTCATTCCACATGTTGTATTCTGTTACTCCATCCAAAATCCACAATTACATCCTATGAACTTTAAAGATCTGGACCACAGACCTAGAAAAGCTGTTCCTTTACATGTTTTTCAGGCAAAACATGCCAAACATATATGTATTAAAATCATATTGTGTTAAACGTTGCAAGATCAGTTCAGTAATTATCAGAGGAAGTGTAACTCATTATTACATAAACAGAGCTTGAGGATTGTTGGGTTTCAGGACAAAGAATACAGTAAATGATGTGAACATACATGAACAGGAGTTTATCAGCCTCATCTAGGACTGCTATAAATAATGTGTGCATGTTTGATTAGAACACCACAGAGATGACTTGACAAAACCCACCAACAATTATTTCTCCACGATACCAAGCCCAATGTCGTATGTGTTCAAACAAGCCACGTGAGTACACATTAGCAGTTCATCAGGCCAAAGTAAAGAGGCAGAGATGTGATGGCAGTCTTAAATTCAGGCTCAAGTCTGAGAACTGACTTTATAGCCACATAGTTGTCAGGGAGATTTTTTTCTTGGATGAGAGGAAAGAGAAGAGAGAGAAAGCATTGTGATACACCAATACCCCTCCTCCCTCTCCTGTCAATCGCATTTCTGCCTCAGCAAAGAAGCCCTGACTCACAGGATTTAGTTGCTTTGTGCCACAGCGTCACAATGCCAAAGGACTTCAAGCAATGGGGGAAGGCTCTGTGTATTGATGTATATGAGGAGCCATGCCAAAGTCTGGAAATATGTGGGCTTTTGAAGGAAGATACAGGAGCTGTATCTGTAAAGTATAGCATTATTATATTGGAATTGTATTTTAGTTTGAATGTATTGTATTTACTAATGTACAAAGATAATCTGTTCTTAGATTTAATGCTCTTTTGGATTCTGCCATTGGCAACGATGTACTTATTTATAGCACTTGTGATTCATCTCTTAAAAGTCTGATGAGACATCTTGTTGTTTTCAATCATGGTTCTATGCACTTTATGTTAAGCTCTTATTTGGAAGTCACTTTGGATAAAAGCGTCTGCTAAATGCCTAAATGTAATGTAACATACATAACATCATTACCATCATGTCATGATACCAGCATAGTTCATGCCTTGCTCTGCCCTCCAACAAGGCCTGTGATTGGCTGAGGCAGTAGAACACTCGCTTCCCCTTTGGCAGAAACTGCTGTTCACAAGGGTTAGCATTTGTGAGCTGCATGTTCTCACTCACACATACACACCCACACACAAGCACACACACAGCTCTGAGCTAGTTTCATCCAGGCATCTATTTCCTCATCCTCCCTCTTTTTGTTCACTCAGTGGCCTGATTCACCACAGAAAGTGTATTATTACACAACAAGTCTGGTCATGAGCCTGAGGTTAACTATGACACAAAGCATGCTTTGAGTTACAATTAAAGGAACACACACGAGGAAGTACTCTTACAAAAAACACAACAGTAATGTCTTTGTACTCTAATGACCCAGGTAAAAAATCCAGAATGAGACTAATGCTTTCAAATATTATTGTTCATCTGTAGCATGCATCGAGTTCCATATCCCGTTTAGTGAGATCAACACATTTTAAACCAATAACTCAATGTAAAATTCACGTAAAAGTTAGATTTCTCATTCCCGCCTTTAGAAACATCTCAGAAGTTGTGAGGTCAAGACATGGACTCAGCCAGTGTCTTCAGAGTTTAATGATGTTTTACAGTAATGGGATAGCATACTTTCCAGCATTCCTAGCATATAGCTTGATTTATCATTTTCCTTATAGTCTGAATAAAAACACACAATAGAGATGCTCTTAATGTAAAGGGACTCAGATTAAAATGAGGATGGGTAAAACTGAAGCAGCAGAGTCACGCTGGATAAATACTGCATTTCCCATAATGCATTTATTTACTGTTTTTACCCGGTAAATGCCCACACCTCCAGATTTTAACATAAGCTGTCTGTCCAAGCAGAGACAACCATGATGACATCATCATGTCTGGACACACTCAAATCCAAGTCAGAATCAGAATCAGAATCAGAATCAGAAATACTTTATTAATCCCAGAAGGGAAATTGCTTTTTGATACGGTTACAATGCTCAATAAAGTTATTGAAAAAAGAATAATAAACAGTAAAACATAGAGGGTGTAGAG
>JAVQJD010061383.1:0-16217 GCA_036023655.1 Nannoperca australis | reverse complement strand
AGAGAGAGAGAGAGAGAGAGAGAGAGAGAGAGAGAGAGAGAGAGAGAGAGAGAGAGAGAGAGAGAGAGAGAATAAATTAGCAAGTTAGTTAAATTGCAATCCGCTGCTGCCATCACAATACCACAACATTTTAGTGTAGCCCATCTAAACGAATGCACAGAAGCATCACCATTTCAACAAACTGTCATCTGTGCAATGTAGAAGATAAAATATAAATCCAGATAATATAGTGATTTTAATATTCAGACACCAGAGGCAGACATAAGGCCTGCTCAGAGAGGACACACATGGCTCTTTTCACACTCAGAGGGAAGTGTTTTACTGCCAGTTGTTTTATTTTTACTCTGTGAGGAACTCTGTATATACGCAGAAAATTAACACAGTGGCTTACAATACTATTTTGGGGCATTTTAAAGTAGGCTCAATAGGATTACGGTCTGATTTAAAGAAGCTTTTTTTCTTGGCATGACAGAATATGAGAAGCTGCGGCCTGGCTTCTGTCAGAAACCTGAAGTTTTACAAGCTTATTATTAGGCATTTCTAGTTCTGGAGACTTGCTTTATTTGTTCAGAGGCCAAATGACATCCTTATCGCATCTGTTGTGTGCTTGTCTTGTTTATATCACGAATCAGTCTTGGGTGAGGCTCTTGGAGTGGGTTTTTATGTGTGTGCTTGTGCGTGTGTCTGTGTGTGTGTGTGTGTGTGAACACGAGCGCGTAAACATGCACACGCTGCAGTGTGTGTGTGCATGTGTGCAGCCAAGCCTAAAAGCATTTAAGCGGGAATGGGAGAGGGTCTGGAATCCTGGGATGACATCATTATCCATGATGTCATTTCTGCAGGGTGACTTTGGCACATGTGATCGCTTGGGTGAGGTCACACTTTCACTTCTAACTCACTGTAATTGACAATGAAACAGCAGGTCACCAGATTGAGATTGCAGATTGAGCAACGTCAAATTTAGCAGCCAATTAGGAAGTCAGAACTAACCGTTTTAAAATTTGTTACCAAGTGAATCATTTCATTTGCCTCCAAAAATACAGGATTCATTTTTTGGACACATCATTGTCTAAGACTTTTAACTCTGAAACACTTAAACAAGATCTGTGTCATAATGATTGTATCGATGTGAGAAATGTGCTCCACATAGTTTACTGCTTATGCAAGTGCGGTCAAGATTTTCTCCATATGAGTTAAGAAACTCCTTATTTTAGCTTGCTGCTTTTTAAATACTTCTAATAATAAGTAATAATAATTTGTCACCCACATATGTAAAGTTGACGAAAAGACATTGCACTCAACCAAAGACAAAAAGAAAGAGAGAGAGCTGGGGTGATGCAACCAAAGTTAGAGTCCAAAAAGTACAATAATGTGTACGCTCAAATCAATGTTGTTATTCAGTTTTCTGTCAAAGTTTTGCACTGAGGAAAAATACACAGACGTCTATTCCTTCTTCAGTGTTTAATAGTCCTTCATTGTCATGGTAGAGTCCTTTTAGCTTTTCACAATGAGTGCCACCTATGTATGTGGAAAGGAATTGGTAATCAGTGCATCGACCGATCGTCATTCATTTTTAAGATGTAATTTGCTGGATGAATTTTTCACAGAGTAGAGTGGTTCCAAAGCACTCTGAGTCCAGTCAGTTTCATGTATAAGGTAAAACTCTCCTCCAAACAAACCTTTAGTGTAGCAGGGTTAACTGCTCCACCTCAGCCTGTACTTTTTGTAATGCGTTGGAGATCCCCTCTGTGGTTTTGGTTGATTGACTGACTTGTTTTAATGTTGTAGACCAGGTCTTCACTTCACTGCCAGCACATGGTTGTTTGCGACTTATGACAAAGTATTAAGGACGTATTGCATTTTGATAACTGCTTCAGTCACCTATTTCACAGAATGTTTCTTTATGCAGAGGTGAATGCACACATTTGATTATTGTTAAGGTAAAACCTGCCAGTGTGTAATTGCTTTTCTTTTGTTCTTTTCTTGCAGTGCTGACTGCTGTTTTACTTAGGCTTTGTCTTTATGTATTTTATGTCAGTGTTGGGTTTTAGGAGGTTATTAAGTTAGCTTAAGTTAGTTATAATGTGTGTATATTTACCACCTGCCAACACTAATGCATGTTTTCTCTCTTTACCATAAGCCACAGATTAATCCAGAATGGGGGATGTGTGTCTGCACAAGCCAGGGCCTAGTACGGCGTCTAGACCACTCTTTGCACTGCACAGTTGAGTGTTTATATGTAGTTTTGTGTGTAATATCACAATTTCTTTTTGCATTCCATTAAATTTCCCCTGGTTGGGTGGACTGTGACCCTCACCCTGGTTTATTGCTCCCAGTAGCAAGGTGGGTTTTACCTATAAACCAGCTGTATTAACCTAGGTAATGTTTTTAATCTTTTAGTCTTTGAACACAACATTTAATAAAAGTTGCTGTGTGGTACGCTTGGAAAACTGGTCTGAGGTGGTTAAATCCACAACACCTGGTAACAAGTCAGGATGGACAGATGCAGTGCAGACAAAATTAAGAAATGACCCTGTGGACAAACAGAATGACAACACTATGTAAATGGAGTGAAAACATATTGTATAAAGAATAAGATGTTTAATAACTGCTTAATATTAACACCAATTTTATTTTCTCGGGCTGATTCTCTGATTGAGAAGGAGAGAAGGAGAAGATACTTTGATTGTTTTATTACCAACTTGCAACCAGACAGCAAATACAATTTAGCTCAGGCATTAGCTTTACAGCACTATTATAGGAATAGGTTATGTGTGAGAGACTGTGGTGATTGCTCAGACCCCAATGAGTAAATTCGGAAACAGACTCAAGCTTTGATCATTCTGACTGACTGAGTTCACACCGACGCTCATCTGATGAGTGGTTTTGTATGACCTGTATCTCTGCTTCATGAGACTTGCGTGTGTGTCAGTGGAAAATGAATCAGATTCATGATAACCTTGTTAACTTCAAAAGTCGCATGCTTTTCTAACGTGTCCTCCTCTGGCGTGTACCTGTAGGTCATTTGCATCAACCCGTCTTTTGACTACATCGTTCAACCGATAACCATCAATTTATCCTAGTATGAACATATGCTCTCTCTCTCTCTCTCTCTCTCTCTCTCACACCCACCCCCCCCCACACCCACCCACCCCCCCCCCACACACACAGGCACACATGGAAAGCTTGAAGCAGGCCATCCATTCTCATTAGTACCCTGTTGCAGTCGTTTGACGGTAAACTGAGCGTGTGCCAAAGTCATAAACTTACACACCCCCTCCTGCCATTACCTCATAATTATGATATCACACGAGTGTCTCATAGTGATGACATCACGCCCCCCAGATTCACGGTCTTGCCTTTTTCGATTACATTACACTCGGCCAGTTCATGCCAATACCCTTATCCCTGAAAAAGCCAAGGACAAAATGCAGACTGTGAGTCCAGTCTGGAGAGTAATTACCAATTTTACTATTGAGATGAAAGTGTCTGGTTCAGCTATTGTTGTCCGGTTACAAGAGTTCATTGGTAGAATTGAAGTTCTTGTTCACACTATGAGATAATGGTGTTGGCAAGCAAAGCTGTCATTACCTATAGCATGGAAATTTGCCAAAACCCTTACTGTAATAACTTTTTTGTCTTTCTGGTCACGAATAATGAAGTCAGTTTTCTTACACACTGTCTATCCATTCATGTCCCCATATAAATATTTGCTGACGTACATCATTTCACGTATTTTAAAAATGATTGTGTTAAAAATGCCAACGTGTTTATTGAACATGTGCATTGGGTCATGAATTTCAGTCCTTCAGAGCACGTGAAATCACGATGAGAGTCGTTTTAGTTTAGTGGGAAAATGACAGTTCTGACATTAAAGCATAGATCCATCATGGGAACAATTTCACTAAAAGACTGACTAGTTATTTTATGAAGCAGCTGGGTCAATCCATCTTCTGAGGTAAGTTAAAGGCTACACGCCAGGCTCTCAGCCATCCGATACCTGTTACTGCCGTGTAGTCACTCTTTCCCCCCTCAACACCAGCACCTTCATGTATTTGCGTTTCGGCCCGTCCTCTCATCCAGCATCTGCTTTTCTCTTCCAGCTTAGATTCTCAGATGATGGAGTGTGAAAGGGCTGAAAAAGAAATGAAAATGATTCAAATGCAAAGCTGCTTATAAACACCCCAAACCTCATGGTTAAATCATTCAGCTTCCTTGATAAGAGATCATGCGAAATACTCAGTAGTTTGGTGGCAAAATCAAAAGCTGAAAATACTGGAGAATTTATATGTCTTAAGGGGAATACGAATCAAGCACAGACGTGCCACAGCACATATACTGCAACACAGACATGCACACAAATACACTGTGTAATAGACTGTTCTTTCACCAATGTGTCACCCTCCACCTTGTAGATTTATATGGAATGAACATAATGACTTTGCTCCCAAATTATCCCAGTATGCCTGCGAAAGATCGAGATAATCTTTTAATGGCTCGAGTTGTCGACTGTCTCATCGAGCAGCTCATAAATCTGGGATTGGAGAAAGCGCCCCTCGGCAGCTCTGGGTCCCCTTGACTGTTTTGTGTGTGAAACTGGATCCCTTCAAAGTGAAATGGGAGACAGTGGGCCTTTGCTCTGTCCAAGAGATTCAGTGAGTTTTGACTGTCCCGTCGGTGGACTGGTAGCCAGAGGACACGGTTGCTGTCGAGGTACTGAGAGTGTAGATGGCAGATTTGATATGTGAAAAAAAATTTAACAAAGAAAAAAAAGAAAAGCTGAAAAGAGAAGCAGAAAAGATGTCCATGTCCTCTCTCTTCCTCTTGGTCTGATGGGAACAGGATCCACTTATGCTTCACATTTTCTTATAGCGAAGTGAAATAAATACGTTTTCTCATTTTACCAGCACTATAGCTGAAATCATCAAAACTACTTGAAATTTCTGAATTCCACCAAAACAACACCAAACTACGCTGGCACTGAAGAGGAGAGGAACCATTGCAGTTACATACGCTCATAACTCTCCAACGGGGGGTTGTGCTGTTCGTCCCCTGACATGACCCGGCCTTAGAGAGTAGAAGCGCAGAGAGGAGCCTTGGAATTCTGGGGTCTCATAAATAAACAAATAAACACATTTCATACACAGAGCACTTATTCTAATTACAGCCTCGGACATGTGCTGAGCAGTCTCTAATTTCTCTCTGAGCAGAGAGACTTGCGGAGCCGTCTGCGGCAGACCAGCAGTCGGCAGATGTAATTACCACATCATCTCTGGTCCCTGCTACGCTGAGAGAGAGAGGGAGGGAGACAGAGAGAGAGCGAGAGAGAGAGAGAGCGAGAGCGAGAGCGACAGGGAGAGAGAGATTGATCCTAGTAAACAATAATTAGGGCTGGGGATGGTGTATTGTGGGACATCTACTCGGCGGGACAGAGTAAAGAGAGGGAAAGAAAAGGGAGAGAGGAGACAGGCAGGGATCATGGGCAGATGAAAGCCTCTGGGACAGACAGCCGCCCCTGAGAGGGTGAAAGTTTGAGCTTTTATCAGGACCAACACATCAGTGCTCTTTGCTGCAACTAACGATTTGTGTCAATTTGGATTCATCTGTCAATATTCGATTGTCAGAAAAAGTGACGTCCAGTGAGATTTCCCAGATCCCAACATGACTTCTTCATAATGCTTGTTTTGTCCAACCAACAATCCAAACCCCAAATGTTTTAAGAAAAATATGTAAAGAGGAAAAAAAGCAGCAAATCATCACATTTGACTAAGTGGAAGTAGCGAGTTGCTTGATAAATACGTTAAAGTGACAAATAGAGATGATTTCATCCCAAGCTCCATGACTAATAAACATTGAGATTAAAAACAGATGTGAAAAACACACAATGAAGACATTTTCAAAGTACAGTTGCTAAAAAGCAAGTGATCGGTACCAAATAAAACATCTTTTACAGTACATGAAGTCTTAGTAGTGCAATGTTTCTTTCACTTTGAAATAAACAATGCAAAGTTTTGTTAACATTCAGTGTTTCTCACCAAATAGCATAGTGTGAATTATGGAGATCTAACAAATGTGTTGAATGCATCTCCCATGTCCAAAAATAAACATGCAAAGCTGATGTGTTTTTCAAAATTTTTTTTAACTAATGAAAACTAATTTGTTTGTATCTATTGTCTTCGTCTTCCCTGCAATATACTGGCCCAGTGCTACTTTTCTTGGCACATCCCCCACAATCAGCGGAATAGTGTGAAACCGTCGGCAGGAATGCAGATCGTGTGATTCGCGTCCACAGTGGTGTGCAAACCAAAACGGGAACCCACTCATCAAAACATTGCTTTATAGCGGCACCTTCATTCATTAAGTCTGACTCAAACATCGGAGTCACGCAACAGTAAACGCAAACAACAACAGCGTCATTGTGTTGTTGTTTTCTCGTGTGGGACATCTGCTGTTCGAATGCTGTTTAGTTCCTGAGATTATTGACTCTGGCTCCAAAATACCTGAGACTTTTCGGTCAAAAAGTGCTTCTAGTGGTCAAAAACTCAGCGGGGCACCTTCAACTTGACGGGGTTGAAGGTCAAAGGCTGCATTACTGACCAGGCGAATCAGGCACTGCCCTGGACCTCAGACCCTTATGGGCCCCAAAGAGCCCTGCTTTAAAGTGTGGCAATTGTTTGTAGTAATTTGATCTGTGTACAACACAAACTGAAATGATAAGGCGCTTAATGTGGCTCTTGCATTTCCCCCCATGTTTAGGCCCTGTTTTATAGAAGGGCCATGTGTCAAAATGTAAAAACCTTTCTTGTGTCACTTTATTCTATGCTTACATTATGCATATTTCTAAATACATTAGTGTTTAATCAAATTGGCTGTACACTGTATCGGCTGGTAAATGATGGTACTTGGTGGGGCTGATGTCTCATTTATGCCCTGGTTAAGCCAGGCCACGGTTAGTTGGCATAAACTTTAACGTTTTATGAGCGTATTTTATGTTTTGCTTATGTTCAGAAAATGAACTACAGCCTTCAGACAAACAGTGGAGTGCCTCGGCAGCCGAGCGGTTACAGCTTAGGCAACGTTGCCAGTTTGATTCCAGTTGGCAACCTTTGTTGCAGGTCTTACCATCTCTTCTGCTGTTTCCTGTCTGCATTCTTCACTGTCCAATAAAGGTAAAAATAGCAAAAAGATCATCTTAAAAAATGAAATAGTTTCATTTAAATGTGTACCTCACAAATGTACATTTTTACACCAAGCACACAACAGTTTATGTTCAAGGCATCACGCCATTCTCTGCCCTTAGGGAGAGGGGAAATACCACATTCAACCAGAGGCCTTACACAGAGCAACCGATGCTGGGAATAAGGAGTCACCATCCTGTAGGGTGGGTGGGTGTATGGGGGAGAGGAAGAAGGCTTTACGGGAAGGAATATCTCCCCAGTGAGAGGACTGACAAAGAACATTACGTGTGTGTGTGTGTGTGTGTGTGTGTGTGTGTGTGTGTGGTGGAGGTGATGGTGGGGGAGTGAACATGAGGCATGTAAACTCAGACTTTACAGACATGCATGCGGGAATAGCATTTCAGTGATTCTTGCATTCCCCACATTCCTTCCTGTGGGTTCCCGTCAGCGTGAGGCTCGCTGCTCCAGAGCTCTGACATCATGAGGGGGTTCCACTCTGCCTTCCACATTCTGCCTCCCGCTCGCTCACAATCCCACCCATATTTGGAAGTGAGAGGAAGGGAATCCCAGATGATGACTCAAAGGCTTCTGCTGCCAAGGGGAATTCTCTCCACATCTGTTTTCTCTGTGTGTGTGTGTGTGTGTGTGTGTGTGTGTGTGTGTGTGTGTGTGTGTATGTGTGCATGTCTATTAGCAATGTGGATCAATGTGTACGTTGCCCACTTGAGCTGAAGATGGAGTTTTCATCTGTAGGGAATTCAAAATGGTAATGTGGCTTCAACAGCTGCGTGAAATAACAGCCTGCATGTATACAGAAAAAGCGGCACCCTGAGTGATGTTGTCTTTTTATTTGTAACCTCCTTCTCTCGGCAGCCATGACAGTTCAAATGCACTGTGGTGAATATGTATGCTCTTGGAATCAGCTCTTTTCACTCTGTAAATCCTGAAGGCAGATGATGAAGAGGGTAAAAACACTCCCTTGGTAATGCATAGCACACGGTGGTGACATGACAGCTCGAGGCTGAGTCGATATGTAAGCTGTAACCAGTCACCCTACATTGGACCACCACAAATGAGGCCACAGAGAAAGATAGGACCACGAGTTGTTCAATGTGCTCAGCAGAGTGTGACCAACCGTCTCCAGCCTGCTGGCTGCAATAAACTCCTACCTCCACAGAGAAGTTTACTGGAATCATTTCTAACAAGAAATAGCAAGATCAAACGTGAATTACAGGAAGCAGAGCTTGAAGGGGAAATAGAAAGAACAGACATGGTTTCGGTTGTGTTGAAATTATTTTTGTTGGACGTAAGATCGATGAGGATTTGAGTTTGGAAAAAAATACAGATGAGTCTCGGACTACGGGTCTACGAAGCCATATCAGGGGCCTCAATTCAGACGCGCTTTGTTCTAGTCTGCGTGCTGGTGACAGAGGACTCGGCTCTCTGGGGTTGTCTGTGGTCCAGTGTATCAGAAAGGCCGCTGTTGTTCTCCCCGGCAGTCAGAAACACAGACGTTCCCTCAAGCAGCCCAAAAAGAAAGAAAGCTTTCATGGAATATTCTGTTCAGCTGCACAGAGTGTTGTGTATGATACTCCCGGGACCCATAAAACAAGTAATTCACAGACAATATCTCACCCACGCTCTCTTCGCCACAGACTACAGCAACATAAATCTAACTGATTTGAAGGAGGAGTTGAGACAGTGTTCAAAGGGATTTAGAGCATGTGTTGCTCGAATCTGGGAAGATGGGCGGGCAAAGCAACCTTATTTTTACATGGACAAAAAAAGAAAGGAAAGTGACACAAAATATAAATAAATAAAAAACTGAAAATGCAGAAAAGGTTGACATGAAAATGAGCATGTCAGTGAAACATGAAGTCATAAGTAACCCTCCATAGTCTCTAGTTTTCCTCTACATCATGCTGCTCCCCCACAGGGACACTGTACGGTGACATTTGGAAGCTCAGTCAGCCAGCTCACAGATCCCTCCCTTTCTCGTTACCAAAACAAGCTAATTAAAAACCTGTTAATGGGCTGTACTGTGGGTGTCTTTAGGAGAGTGGGAAATCAACATCTCAAAAAAAGCTATATAAGCATATATCAGAGGGACCCCTGAAACAAATTGATGACACAGCTATAGTCATCTGAAAATAAAAACACACACAAGCATCCTACAAATGCCCATTTGAACATGCACGTAAACAGAGCAGAAGGGGGAAAAAAAAATCTAAAAAACAAGTGACTCACTGAATACCAACTGGGACACACACTGTCATATCCTGAGAGAGAGAGTGAGAGATGCCCTCCTCTTACTGAAGGACAGATGGATCCCCCAATCTGTTGTGTGCCGGTGTGCCAAAGGACAACTGGTCCCCACCCGTCCTGCACCTGAGAGTGGAGACCTTTTGGCTCTTTGAGAAGACCAAGCCATGTTTCAGAAACGTCAGGTAAGAAAACTGCGTGGGACAAACGTTACCATCGAATTCTTATCAAAGTTCACGAGCGACCTCTAGCGGCCTTACTGAGAAACTGCACGTCTACGTGACGTCACCGCGGAATATTCCACTGCAAAAAACAATAGGGGGAACTAAAAGTCCATCACGGTATGTTTTTTTGCTATTTTTCAGCGTATTTCCGATGCCAGAATATTAATATATCGTTAAAAATGCGTTAAGTGTTACGTGTTTGAAAGAAATGGTGGCAAATGAGCTACAAACGCAATATTAAAAGTATTGTTTACCCGTGTGTGACAAAAGCAGGAAGTAGACGGACAACGAGCGAGAGGCGCCTTTTCTGAGCTCATGTTGTCAGGCAAGATTTAGCTTTCACGTTCAATAGGCCGACTGTACACTGTTTTCAGCCCAAATAAGCATTCATTTCAAAGCAAACCACGTCAACAGAAACTCAACCCACTAAGCTGAATCGTACAACATGGCTACTAAAAAGAAGCGAACGCCTAATGTGCAAAATGACAGCTGGGTTGTCATTGCCGCAGGTAGGTTAAGCAATGGGATAAGACGTAGTTTGGGCTAACTAACGTTAAGCTAGCTTGCTATGTACTCAGTTTACCATAGCAAAGTTATTAGAACTTGAGCTTGTCATCACTTACTCAACTAGTGGTTTAATTGTTAGCCATTATGCTAGCATGCCTATACCTTTAGCTACATGTTAAAGGAAATAACACGTTACTACTAAGTTAGCCAGTCATTAACTTGGTAGTCTCCAACAAAATGAACGTTTAGTCTGAAGTGCTTAACCTAATGTTGACATACAGCTACACAGTCAGTGATCACTTAGTACACAGTGATGTTTTCTCAGATTACTTATCGTGGACGTTACTTTTGTTTTGGTGTCCACAGACTCTGTCATCGACACGCAGAAGAAGCAGGAGAGTGACCCAGTTTTTGTGCGACTGAGGAATCCCACTACAGGTCTGTCCCTTTTTATTGATGTTCATCTAACTAGGGCTGTGACTAACGATTTCATTATGGAAGGACTTTCAAATGTCAGAAGATTAAATGTGACATCTTCAAAGTTCTTGTTTTGTCCAACTAACAGTCCAAAACATAAAGATATTCTGTTAACATTCACAAAAGATGATGAAAATCAGCAAATCATTTAAAATGTCTGTACATAAAAGGACTTAAATGACTAAAGGTTCCCTGTCAATATTTTGACCTCTGCTAGGCATGTGGTCAAGACGGTACAGGGCCACACTATTCCATGCCAAGAAAACTGCTAGCTGGATTTAATATATAATAAAATAAGCATTCGAAATACTCTTATGAGGATAGAAATGCATTCAACACATTTGTTAGACCTAAAGGAAACACGCAATGCGTTTTAGTGAGTGATACTGAATGTAAACAAACCTTTTTGCTCACAGGAAAACTCCACAAGCGACCTTATATCAGTTATCAAAATTGTTGCAGATCATTAATGGAAGTGATTATTTGTTGCAGCCCTAACAACACTGTATTAACATTAAGTCCAAATATGAGGAAGTGTATGAAATTTTTGAAATTTTCACAGCCGTCTAATTCTGTATCCTTGGGAACTGCATTTGCAGAAGTTGTAGTGAAAGTAACACACTTCCCATTTCTTTATCCTGCAGATGCCGCGTCTCTGTATATGCTAAGTAGCGGTGATGTACAGCTGTTTGAGGTCAAAGCATTTGAAGAGGACTTCCACTCCTGGTTTATTGGCCAGACTGTTCAGAGAGGTCGGTCTTATTTCTCCGTACAAACGCTGCTACGAAGGTGACTCACGTTACCTTTAAGGCCCGTTAGCCAACCGACCAACAGACCTCCAAAGAAGCCAGATGATCTGTGCAGAAACAGCTGGTGCATTCGTAAAAAATGTTTAACATGTCCAGAGGAACGGTGTCCGTATGACAACCAACGCCAAGCACAGACACACAACTATGAGAAAGAGGAGCTGTTCATAAAAATTAAAAAATGTAACCATCAAGTCTGTTATATTTACAATCTAATATGCCCCAGCTTTGTAACAATGTTTGAAATGTTGATTCAGTTGCACTTTATTTCTGTAATTTTAACGGTGGTCTTGGCTCAGAAGTTGATAATTGTTGATCAGGTGTTGGTGTCTTCACAGTTGTCTTTATTTTTATTTTTTTTAACAGATGGGAGACTTCTCTTTGTAACACCAGTGGATCCTCTCTATCTAATTTTGCCCTATTTGATTAAATCTGGCAGAGAGGTAAGAAACAGAATTCTCACAGCTGTTGTTCCAGCGATGTATTAATGGTGATCATTGTGGTGTAATGCGGTCTCGTTCTGCTCCTCAATGACCCTCCCAGAGAGTCTGACGTACCGTTTATTTAAAAAAATAAGTAAATATACAGTTAATTAGATACATTTTGGGGCTCCAGCATAATGACTTAGTCTCAACCCACTGTAGGAGGGCGAAATGTTAGTTTGATATGACTCCTCATGTTGTATTTTTCTAATTTAGCACACGTAGAGATAAATGTTAAAATGACAGTCTGGTTTATGTGTTGGAAATACTTCTTTACCAACAACCACGGGGAGCTACATCTCAAACTCCTTCATAATGAGGTTACATCGTTGTGTTCCTTCTCCAAGCCCCAAGTTCCAGGTCGCTAATGGTTTTCAGCTGCACTCGCAAAGAGTGTCTGGCTTCACCTGCTGTGGCTGGAAATGCTGCGCAGACATGGCTCTAAGACATTCTCCTTCAAGAAGTTTTAGAATTTGTTTTTTTCTATGTAAGCCATATAAACAAGACACAACATGAATGTAAGACTCCTTTTGAAGTTGTCAGGAGCCTCAGCAGACTGTGGGTTTGATACCAAATGAGCTTATTTGTGTGATTTCATCACAAATACAAATTAAAGTGGTGGTCATCCCATTAATTGGCACTAGAACAGCAACATTGTGCCTCTAATATAACCATAGCAGTATATGAATGACTTGAATCTTTTCCATTTTCTAACTTAAAAAGTCACAGTATCTGTTTTACCTTTTTTCTTTTTTCTGCTCAGGGGAAGTTTCAGCCGGTGGATCAAGTCGTTATGGATGAGGAATTCCCAGCTTGCTCGAGGCTGCTGAGCTGCACGCGTTCCCTGGCCTCCCTGCATCACATTGCAGAGGAAAAAGGTGAAGTTTATTTTCAAAGCCAACATCACTCACTTATCGTGCTGATTGCACCGTTTAAACGCCGTTTCAAACTTCCAGAAGTGGGAAAACTGAAGTTCCACCGATACAGTCAAGAGAAGACGACAAACTGGTTGGAGAAAAAGGTACTTTTATAGCACTCGCCGCCCCACACACTCATTTTACTGCAGTGCAATGCAAACACGTGAAAATGCATGGTTTGTTTCACACAGTGGAATTACGTGCAGTTCTTTTACTTGTTGGCGTAGGTGCAGAGGACAGTCGCTGCGCTCAAAGCAAAAAATATCTCTGTGGGAGAAGGAGTCAAATCCTCAACGTACGTCAGAGTGAAGTCAGAGTCCGACAACCAGGAGGGTAAGTCGCTTCAACTTTAGTCCTCTTCACTGTTTAAGACAAGTCTTATAACAGTGTTCAATTCCAGTCTCACCTCCTTATAAAAATATTTGATGTGCTCATTTTGATGTGTTCTAGCCTCCTTTTTCTTTTTTTCAAAGCAGATAGTATGTTTACCAATAGATGGCAGTACAATTGCATCATTTATATCTGTGTGTTATAATGCTAAAACATTTCCCCCAACCTCTGTAAAGCATAAAGTGGGATTATATTGCTAAGTGCCGGGTCTTCTCTCGTCTTTATGCTCCAGAGGACTACCTACGCTACGCCCATGGCCTGATATCAGAGTACATCAGTGAAGACCTGAGCAAAGCCCTCCTCAAACACTTGCAGTAAGACCAGACATCCAGCCATTGCAAGTTACGCTTGTTAATAGCGCTACGGTACGGTGGTAATGCAGATCAAGCATGTCTCTTTATCTACTTCAGGTTACCGGAGCTCACGAGCCCAAAAGAGACAGAGCCTCCTTCCAAGGTACGTTAGTGTCTCCATTAGGCGTGAGTAGAGTCGGCATATCCTGTTCTCTTCCCTCTCTGCATGCGGTCCAAACCACCGTGCACGGTTTGCCTTAGTCCTCCGCCACCTCACCCTAAACATTGTTGCACCCGCACATTTGGGATGACGTGTTTTTTGCTCGTTTGTTTCTAACTTGGTGTCGTCAGAGCTGCTTCGTCGACGGCGTGACGTCGCCCCGGCTCGTGGCGCCGGCTGCGGCGGTGGTGGTGTGTGTGTGTGTTTCTGTGGTCAAGCGTTCTGTGCTCTTTATCATGAAAAGCTATTTCTTACTTCCTCGTTTGGCAGAAGCGGAAACTTTCAGACAAACCGGTGGAGGCCGGAGAGGACTACACCAAATTCAACAGTGCAGACTTTGCGCGGAAAGTGAGTGTATACGGAGCCGTCCGCCTGAATAGACCGAACAATTATTGGAGGAATCTGCGGCTTTGATCATTACCTTGAGCGATTGTTTGTGTCGCTCTTGTTTGTTGACCGCTTTCTTTAAGCTTTGTCTGTAGCGTATTCACATTTGTCAAAGGCTTACCTTGTAGAAATCTTGCTTTTTCCTCAGCTTGAATTGAAGTTCATGATATGTAATGAATTCCCTGCCGTCTCTGTGCAAAGTCGTTAAGATATCACATTTATATACCTTTTTTTTTTTTCTTCCACACCTTATTCCAGCCGCCCAAGAAGATGACTGCTGCTCAGAAAACTCTGGCTAAGGTAGACAAGACTGGCATGAAGACTATGTCGTCCTTCTTTAGCCCCAAGGGCAAAGCAGAAAAGAAATGAATGTTGTACAGTTTCTGGTTTTGTATACGACTCATTTGTAATAAAGAAAACATTTATTTGTCATGATTTTCATTTTGGAAGCTGAGAATGAGACATTGACTGACTGAGAGGACAGTGAGAAAGGAAAAACTGCAAGTAATTTTGCATTATTCATTGGTGACCATACTGTTTGTATTTTGCAAATACATACCGGCTGACCAGTCGTGGAATACAACAACAAAATCTAGTACTTCTGTACAAATACGAGTAATTTAATATCTCCATTTTATGCAACTTTATACTTCACATTTCAGAAATAAATATTGTTTACTCCACTACATTTATTCGATAGCTAGTTGCAGAATAAGATTTATACTTAACACATGATACACTTATATGATGCAGTACTATAATGTTAATGTACCCAGTAGTATATAAAGTATCTAAAACTGGCTCCACATTGATGAACTGTACTTGTTAGTGATAAAAACAGAATAATATACTATAATATAACACTGTAAAAGAAGCCATTCTTTATTATAATGTACATTTTGAATTCAGGACTTTTTGTATCAAAGACTTAAATGTATTCTTAAGTAAAATATTTCTTCCACCTCTGCAGCTTTGCCAAATTACACAGACTTAAAAACCAATCTTACCTCTAGTGGTAGCTAAGCATGCAGATACTTCTTGGTTTATTTAAAGTGTAACTCCACCCTCAACATCTGCTACAACCCTGCGCTGCGACCTGAGACATTTTCAATCCACTGTCTCTTTTTGATTAAAAGTAGAATTGTAAATATGAACACCACCGTTGATCTGTTTCATCACAGTACAGTCATCGTTTAGTTTACAACTAAACTAAGCTTTAATATTCAATGCTGTGAGCGCCACAGACATTTGAGTGACCAATATCCCAAAACTCGGGCAAATAAATGCACCAATATCAGCAGTGCTAGATGTCGTAAAGGTTCAGTCAGGAAATGTGTTTAGTGGGGTTTTTTTATTGGGTAAATTGAGCCTTCGTGTTGAAGACTTCGGCGACGATGAGCGGAGCAACCTTCGCTGGTTTTGAACTATTCAGTCGACTGAGCCTGAAGCTCCCTCTTAAATCAAACAGGCATGCGTGCAGCGTTTGCCTTTCAGCAAGTCTTATTGCTGTGAAGGACGTTGTTGCATTTTACCCTCGGCTTTAATACCTTGAAAGAATGCACTCTCCGTAAAAAACCCCATACCGATCACAATATGAAACATTCCTCTCGTTTAATTCAGTTCGGAGATCGGCGAGCTGTCCGCAGGAACCAGGGCGAGCTCCACGTGGTGGCAGTGCTGCTGGATTCAAACGTCTGCCGAGCTTCACTGCTTTTTTAACTTGGGCTTGAAGCGCAGAGTCTGGAACGCGCTCTCCACCACTTTGGGCAGGTGGATCGGGTTCCTCTGCAGCCGCAGTCGGCTGCTCGTGGACCCGCTCTGGTTTTTCTTCTTCGGGACGCTTCCGTTGGCACAGTCACGGGCCGCTTTCTGCTTGGGGTCTCCCGCGGCCCGGGGAACCCGCAGGACCCAGTTGGAGTGGAGGTCGTGTTCGGCCGAGCTGGAGGCCACTGTGGGGAGGGGGGGAGGGGGGGGGGGGGGGGGGGGGGGCAACCAAAAGCGGAATACGTTGATTTTTGGGGGTAAAGGGCCAATTAACACACACCCACCAACAAACAAGCAAATCAGGGAGCCC
>JAVQJD010061381.1:0-10834 GCA_036023655.1 Nannoperca australis | reverse complement strand
GCTTGGAAGGCCAGTACCAGGGTCTTGAATCTGATCCGAGCAGCGATGGGTAGCCAGTGAAGGGAGATGAAGAGAGGGGTGACGTGGGTGAACCTCGGTATGTTGAAGATCAGACGTGCTGCTGCATTCTGGATCTTCTGGAAGGGACGGATTGCACAGGCTGGGAGACCGGCCAGGAGCGAGTTGCAGTAGTCCAGCTTGCAGAGCACAAGTGCTTGGACCAGCAGTTGGGTCGAGTGCTCCGACAGGTATCTCCTAATCTTCCGGATGTTGTAGAGAGTGAATCTACACGATCGGGAGACTGCAGCAATGTGGTCGGAGAGGGTGAGCTTGTTGTCAATGATGACTCCAAGATTCCTGGCTTGAGGGCGATGGAATGACCGTCGTGGAGTCCAGGGTGAAGGAGATGTCGTGGGAGATAGATGGAGAAGCAGGAATGATGAGGAGTTCTGTCTTAGCGAGGTTCAGCTGGAGGTGATGTTTGGTCATCCAGGCGGAGATGTCTGTTAGACAAGCCTCTATCCGAACTGAGACGCCAAGGTCCGACGGAGGGAACGAAAGGTGGAGTTGTGTCTCATCAGCGTAGAAGTGGTAGGAGAAACCGTGCGAGCTGATGATTGGTCCAAGTGTGGTGGTGCACAGGGAGAAGAGGAGATGTCCAAGGACTGAGCCCTGTGGTACACCTGTCGATAGGGGCCAAGGATCAGACACGTGGCCTCTCCCGGAGACCTGGTAGGATCCACCCTCGAGGTAGGAAGAGATCCACTGGAGTGCCGTGCCAGTGATGCCCAGGTCCAGGACACAACACATTAAGATAATAAAGAAAAATACAGCAACAAAGCAGTAAAGAAGTGTAAATATACAAGTTCAAAACACTTGCCATTTCTGTCTTGCTTATGTAACAATGCTAAATGTGAAATAGCTGCAGTGGTGTGGTTAATGTGAAGTCTGCCAGCAGCCTCATGGAGTCTGCAGCTCACATGTAGCAAGGCACAGGTCCTGACCGCCACGACCCCCGGCATCTGCCAGGGCTGCTGCTGGTGGCAGAGACACTCACACTGTTAGGATCACTAACAGAGCATCAGCTAACTAAATGGAGCGCACACAGCTGCTTTCACATGGGAACCCTCAGCCCTTGACCTTCATCATCTGTCGGGGAGTTCTATGTTTCAGCTATCCCGTTTCAAAGATAAGATCCAGTGCTAAGAACAGACTGGGATCACACTGATGCTGAGCAAAGAAGGTTACTAGTATTTTCCTTTTTGGAGCTAATGGTGCTGCTCTTTAAAACTTTACCATCAGTGGAACTAAAAATGGAAGGTTTTCTAGAGCAGGGGTCATTTCAACTACATTGGTCCAGGGCCAGAATTTTTTAAAGCAGACAATGTGGTGGCCAGATATATGTATATATATGTGTGTGTGTGTGTGTGTGTGTGTGTGTGTGTGTGTGTGTGTGTGTGTGTGTATATATATATGTGTGTATATACTGTAGATGTTATATGTGTCTGCTTCTAAAAAAGCCCATTTGACTATGTGAAAAAGTCAAATAAATGGTTACTTTAATGTTTTTCTAAGCTATGATCTTAGCTCATATCAAACAAGAAATAGAAACAATTCATCGTCTGGGGAGCATGAACATGTTCAGTTAATTCCACTGCCATACACAGGCCCCAACACCAGTTAAGCAAAAAGTGAAGTATGACTTAGTACTGCTGTAGAAAGGTTGGTGAAAGAACATAGATTAATTGCAGTGATTTTCACTTCTACAGTATCATTTAGAAGATTAGACCTAACCCACTTATAACTAAAGAATAAGATAAATACATCTCTTATTGGAATATTACACATTCACAACACAAACTAGTAATATATTTGGCCCTAAACAGACAGTACAGTGTGGCAGACCTAACCACAGTAACCGATAAGAAGAGAGAAAGACACTGACTGACCAGAGTCTGGCAGTAGAGAAGGGCCGACACAGGCAGACCTGGCTGCCCACAGAGGACAGGCGTGTCATTGTGATGAGGGAGCTGTAGAGACAGACTAACACTTCCTAACACAATGTCCAAACTACAGAAACATTAGGCAGGGAAAACAAATACCCTGAATTCCGCAGTCTGACAGAAAGGGAGAAATGAGCCCTCATTCTGGGGGAAAAGAACAAATGTGTGGTGTTGGTTGCTTAATATGTCGCTTCCTGCCACAACAAGAGAGGGACACATCTAGACATGGACATTTATAAATACACCTGGACTTATAGTATATTTAGTGCCTTCATCTCCAGTTTGTTGGTTTTATGTTGTTATAGACTACTGGTTAAGTTTTACCAATTTTATTCTATTAACTAATATTGTTTTTCACATTTGTTAATTTCATTAATTTTTTTCTTTCATAATTGCAATTGTGCTTTGGCAACACGTCCAATGTCATGCCAATAAAGCCTTTTCCCTCTGACCATCGGGACCTCAGGATAAACCGGGACCTTTAGTAAAACACAAAGGGAATCTCGAGTACTGCTCAGTTATGGAATAAAGACCCTTTCAAATCCTGCTTTTATGTTAGATTCAAACTATGACTATGAGCATCCAGTATACAGACAGTGAACATGTACAGTAAATGGAGCTTGAGCAGCAGAGAATAAATGGTTGCAGTGTTCCAGTCAGGATCATTGAGGGTCAGTGACCTTGTGCTCAGCAGCAGCCGCATCAGCAGAGCTTATGGCCTCTTCAGTGTCGATAAGTGGAGTCCCAGTTGTTAGAAGCACTAAGTCATGTCCACTTAGTCATGTTGGAGACGGCCATATAATACTGAAGCTGCTGACCCTGTGACTGCATGATGTCTGCCCACTGCCGCTGTGGTGTGCTTCAGTTACCAGCCTGTGTGTGTTTGCATGTACCTATCCAACAGTGGACTTTGGTGTTGTTACACACCAACATGGGACGTGTTGGAGGTCCATTATTGGACATGCTTTAAACCCTTCTTTGTCATCTTTATGCAAGAGAGGACATGCAGGTGTGTGGGTGTTCAGTTCATACTCTGCAGGCAGGAGCAGGGAGCTCACTAACACAGGTTTACAGACTGTAGGGGGACTGTATAACCAGCTCCTTACTGAAGGACCCACTCTTCTTTTATAATCTTTTTGTAACAAAATATAAAGGACCAGCTTTAGTGGATGTCTAAAGCTATGCTGTGTTAAAATGACAGAGTTGCTGTGAATTCAAGCTTGACCACACACCTCAGACACATACCTCAACCAGCTCTGAACACACACACCACCAAATAAAATCATATGCACAGTATTGGGAAGATTTTTGTCACTGGTCAGTCAAAAATCCAAATGTTAGTTTTAGTGTATTACCGTACATTAAGTTAACGCATTCTGATAGTATGCAGCTTGTGTAGAGGAATGTGGCTAAATCAGAAAGCTATACAGCATGTTTGTCAATGCCTTAGCCAGCTACAGTAACTTAGCTTGAGAAGGGACACTGAGATAGACCCACTGTTACGTGCCCTCTCGTTGTCCCCCCCCCCCTGTTTGTTTCCTCAGAGCTCCTGAGTGCAGGATGGGTTCCACCTGTTGGGGTGACCGGAGCTGGGGATTGGCCGCCGCGAGTCAGCTGACTTCTGAAGGAGATGGTTTAAGGAAGCGGAGAAGAGAGAAAGGAGAAGAGAAGGAGAGTGAGAGAAAGAGACGCAGACTCAAACGCATCCTCTCTGGTAGACATGGATGTAAGGGCAACATTAACTATTACCACATATGTATTTAAGTAATAACTTTTTCTTTAACCAGCACTCTGTGTACATTGATCATTTCTCTCTTGGGTCTCTTCTCACATAGTATAAGTATAAAGTACATTGGTACCCTGTTTCGGTTTGGTTTCTGAAGGACAACTTGTTTGCTACGAGGGGAGAAGTCTGTCTGTCCTGATACCTGGATATGACTCTTGTTAGCTGGAGACAGAGATGCTGTAGGTCTGGGCTCCTTCTGATATTCTTCACTTGCTCTCTGTATGTTATGTGAGATTCTAAATATGTGACTGTATCTGCACCTCAGATAAACACTCTGTGTGTGAGCTCTGGCCTTTCAGCTGAAAGGCTCTGTGTGCTCTATCTTTTATTTAATCTTTAAAGTTATCTCTTTATTTGTTCACCTTTTGTTCCTTTGCTTAATTAAATATACAAAGGACAAGTGTTTGTTGTATCATCATTTTATTTGTTTACTTCTCCACAAGGAAATGCCAAATTTCCACCACAATAGGGTGCAAAGATAATCCTTTGACATGCTGACATCAAAGGTTTTTATGGAAAGATTTTCCACCTAACTAAGGATTAAGAATGAAGGCGGTCCTATTTCAAATGCATACATGCTACACATTTCATAGTATGCATAGTAACGATGTAACACTGCAACATAAAAACATTGTTGAATGTTGTTGCTTTGTCTCCACACGAGATCAATTTGCCAGGACCTGAAGGGGAACACACACACACACACACACACACACACACACTCACACTGACACACACACACACACACAACTTTATCACCAGATGTAAGGTCACTCTTGGGGTCTCTCTCTCTCTCTCTCTCTCTCTCTCTCTCTCTCACTCTCTCTCTCTCACACACACACACACACACATTAAGATGAGCAGGTTTACTGATAAAATACCTTTTAACCTCAGTTCATAAGTTATCCATATAAATATTTAAGCAGCAGTGAGCATCTGTATCATGCAGAACCATGGTCACTGTGTGTGTGTGTGTGTGTGTGTGTGTGGTGTAGTGAGAATACTGATAATATTTCCTATCTCATCATGAGATCAGAAACACATTTGTGTCTTCTGGTATTTCTACTTTCATATATCGATTAAAGAAGGGAGGTAGAGAAGTGAAAGGAACTGAAGAGAGAGAGGAACGATGTACGGAAGCTGGAAGGGAAGACTGAAGGGAAAGAGAGAGAAAAAAGTAGTTGGTAAGGGAAAGATAAGGAGGAATGGGAGGAAGTGCTACAGGTAGAACAAAGAAAAAATAGATTAAATAAAGGGAACAAAAAGGTCTGAAAAGGAGTGGGGGGTGAGGAATGGAGTGAAAAGAGAAAAGGATATGCGATAAGAAAGAAAGTTATGGAGGAGGGAAGGGGGAAAAGGGAGCAATAAAGAAGGAAGAAAAGACAGAACTGAGGGAGAAAGAGAAGTGGAGGGGGGAACAAAAAAGAAAGAAACGCAATGAGGAGGAAGGGGGAACGGAAACCGAGGGAAATGGGTCAATATAATAACATCTCTGCTTTGAATCCCTTTACCAGAAATCCTTATTTTATGAAATGTATCACCTCTGTTATGTAATTGAAATTTATTTTTATTAAATTATCTTAACATGACATTGCTTGTTGAAGTACTTTGCACGTTTACATACTATTTTAAAAAGACATTTAAAAAAATCTCATACCATTTCCTACCATGTATTGGGCAAATCTTTGGAATGCAGAGCCAAATAAAGAGAAACCCCACAGCAGAAATCTTTTCCTCACGGAGGTGGAAAGTTCAAGAAAATGAATGTCGGATGTGAATGAAAATACAGTGACATTTAAATACTGCTATCAACCTGAGTGAACATAAAAAAGTGAATGGATATTGGTAAAAGTTCACTTTGTGCATCCATAATTGTTAGTTGCTGTATTAGTAATAGGAGTTGTATAACTGGGAGAAGCACGACAACATAGACTTTTATGATGTGAAGCTTTTCGAAGCACAATAACAAACCAGACGAGATCAGAATGTAATCATTCAGCACAGTTCTGTGTTTTCAACAAGGTCAAAAAATCACCAGATGATGCAAGATGGAACCGTGTAATCATTAACTAAGATTAACTGAGCAACACTATCACTAGCTTACTGTTTGTAAACTGCTGTCCATTTAAATCTTCTGGTAATGGCGTTTAGTTTTGGGGTTACCAGCATTAAATCTGACAGCCTCAAACAGTACAGACTCAGTTAGATAGAAAATCAAAAGGAAAAGAAAGTCAGAAAGTTGTTAAATTAAATGTTGTTAAAATTAAATGGCAGCCCAAGTTTGGTCTACAAGCTCTGTCTCAGTCAAACGATCTGAATTAAAAATCCATAATCATCATCTTTAGCTACTCTGAGCGTCTTATAGCTGTGACTGTGCACTCCGTACACACCTCAGCATGTCTAACCTAGTTATACTTTTCCGCCACGTCAGCATCACTGTCCCCGCACTCTGCCTCGCACATTATTTGTTTCTCCATACTTATCATATTCCAAATCTGCCCTGAGTTTCACACCAATACTAGTACATACACACACCCATCCACACACAAACACATGGACACACAGTATGCCCCACGTTTCACTCACTGCAGGCCCTGGAGCTTTGCTACAACCAAACCACTATCGAAACTTTCAAGAGACACCGTGTGTGTGTGTGCGTGTGTGTGTGTGTGTGTGTGTGTGTGTGTGTGTGTTGCAGGGCTTGAGGGGGTCATTCAATTTTAATTTGAAATGGGATTTCTCTCTGTCTGCTCAGCAAAACAAAAACAACAGAACAGAAAAAAAGACCTCAACTCAATTATGGTCTTTACGGAGAGTGGGGCGGGGGTGGGGAGGTGTTAGCATATTTCTTTGTCTGAATTTCATGTTGTGTTTGACTACAGCCCTCAGTGAAGTCTCAACAACAGGGTGGCAGCGTAGTTTGTGTTCCCAGCCGTGGTGTAAGAAAGACATGTTTCTCTTTTTTTCTGGCTAAACAGGCAGAAAACAGATAAAACATCAATATGAAGCCAAGACATAGATATAGCGCTGATATTTCCGATGGAACCCTCAAACCCTCTCCTGTGAGTTAAACCACTTTTTCAGACGTGGAGAAAGTGTTGGACTCACTTTGACTGAAGAGTGGATTGGATCCCTCTCTATGGAAACCATACTTGATATGTGTGCTGGTTATCATTTAGCTTGTTTGTCACAATGGGATGATACTGATGGACAGACTGGAGCCTGTGGATTATGGACCTCCAAAGTATTCACTATTAAATATATAAGTAAGACAGTATAAGTAGAGTTTCATATATACATTAACTAGTAAATGTAGAAGTCATTTTATAAATTACAGCTTTATTAGAGCTCATTATTCTTATTTTATTGTAGAATTCTTATTTCAAAAGTCTGTGTTTCCCAATCATTTCACAGAGTTTCCCACACTTTTATTTTAGGTTACAGTTACTGCACCCTCATCTTGCAGCAAAGCACGTTCAATAAGATTTCATAATAATGAATTGAGATTGAATAATCATTTCATTTATGTCATTTCACATTCAATCATTTATTCATATGATATTTAGTCCATAACGTCTTGTGTATTTATTCAACATTAATCAGAATCAGAATCAGAAATACTTTATTAATCCCAGAAGGGAAATTGTTTTTTTAAACCTAGGGTGCTCTGTAATGGACAAGCTTAAACTGTAAACATTTTTGTCTTCTATTCAGAATGCACCTCTGCCATCTAGATATTCTCTCATTACAGATCTCATCTGAACAGAAAGCCTTCATTGTCAGTGTGCAGCATACAGTGAAATAAGGAGCCCTACAACAACCCACCACAGCCAGCCACACAGGTTCGAAAATAATGAACACAGTGAATAAATACAATGTAATTGTAATTACTCTCTGAGGACAGGAGCTGTTAATTTTGCAATGTGTGAGACATCCGTCCATCCTGGGACTCACCTTATTAAGACATAAGACCATCATGCAACATTGACCGACAACAGTGAATCCCACAGTGGCTCAGAGGGTACTGTTTCTATCTTATGAGACTTTATCAAAAGAGAAAATGGACCTGCCAGTGAATGTAGCAAACAGCACATCCTCGGACTGCATTTAAATGTGCAGCACTTTTGGTCCTTGTATGTTTTGGTCTTTTGCTTTTCTTTTCAAAAATGGGTCTTAAAAAACAACAAACAGGTCCCAATTTCACATCAAAAAAGGAAAATAAATGTGTGTTTTCCAGTTTTCATATAGAAGTGGGTAATCAAATGAATTAGAAAACCAAAGCCAAAACACAAATCTAATTTCTACTTTTGATTCAATCAGATTTGTGGATTTTTCTTACTAATTAAATTCCTAATGAAGCTGCTTTGATGACTGTGGCCACTAGATACAACTTTAGAAGAATCAGATCTATTTGTCAAAACTCTGCATTTGTAATCCAAACACACACACACACACAAACACACACACACACTCACACACACACACACACACACACTCACGCACACACTCACACACTCACACACACACACGCACACAGACACACGCACACACACAGACTCACGCACACACGCTCACACAGACACACGCACACACTCACACTCACACTCACAGACACTCATACGCACACACACGCACACTCACACACTCACACAGACACACGCACACACTCACACACACACAGACACACACACACACTCACGCTCACACAGACACACGCACACACTCACACTCACACACACGCACTTTTTAATAAAGGGAAAGCTAATTATCAAAAGTATCAAATGTAGATTGACAAAGATTGTGTAAAATAGAAAGATGATGGAATAAGAAGAACAGTGAGAAGGCAGAGGACTACAACGGGGAAGAAAACACAGATGGAGGAACGAGGGAGGCTGACAAAAAGAAAGAGGTGGAGATGGCTGGTTCTGTTGCACATCTTCAAGAATCAATTTATTTTACTATGTTGAGGAATCAGTGGTGAGCTTGAGTGCACTCCAGATGTCACCTGTGGAGAACGGAGAGGAACCTGAAGTGGAGAGGAGGCCATGCTTGAAGCTGCAGAGATGTGGGAACTGTGAAGCTAGGCTCATGGCTGCAGGCAAGTTGTGGAGGAGGTCTTGGCTTCCACCATTGCAAATTTATCTTTAGACTGCGGCTTTGAACAATCACTGCCTACATTGTTTGGCTGCTGATCTGGAGATCTTTTGTGCTGTCAAGTGCTCTGTAGCACAGTGCAAACTTCTCTGGAAACCCACTGTTTCAAATCTATTTAGCTGTAAACAAACAGGGCAGGTGTGGAGCTTCTATGAAACATGCACATGTTTTCTAATAGAGAGGTACCAAGCATGCTGTGGACAACAGTGATGATTCTGTCTCATTATCGTCTTCCTTGAGCTGTGGATAAAGTCCTCTAGTCATCCACTGACTGCAAGCTGCACCTGTAAACTTCCTCTGTTCCTTCTGGTTGGTTGCTTGTTTGGCTGTCTTGTATCATAGTTCACTTTTTCAGTATTTAACCACCGTCCTTCCCCAACCTCCACCAAGTGCTGCGAGAGCCTAGAGTGTAGTTATCTACTACATACAAGGACAAAAATGTAAGTACAGGAAGGGAAGATAACAAGGAAGTAACAACTTTGCCTCTACGCTTCCTTCTTCCTTCTCTCACAAGCTGATATTTGAGAAGAGAACGGGGTTTTGCTGCTTCAGTCAAACAATACAGATCAAATATAAAGATACAATTAAAAAACACCCTCTAATTTATCTCATTTCATTGTATTTACAGATTGAAATGATGACATTAACATGAACCAGAGAGCATGGACGTGACCAGTGCAGTGCTTAAGACATTCGATTGGTTTCTTATTTTTTAATTAGTGTTTACATTATTATCCAACAAACCAGCAGGCAATTTACTGGATACTAAAATCACCACTGACTGACTGACTGAGTGGGAACAGGTGGAATCTGCCAGCTCTGAACAGCAGTGATATATCTCGTCTTGTTTAGTTTCAAAAATTCCAGCGACCAATTGAACAAACAGTCTGGTCTTTGGAAGAACAGTCAAACCGTGGCTTTGACGGGCAAATCAGCTGGTGGAAATCTGGCGTGCGGATTGCTGTGGAAACCATCTGCTCATTGACTCACTTCATATTTGCGTCAGTCTTCAGATAAACAGAATTACATCTTTTCAGATCAACTTTAACACTTAAACATGTCAGTGTTTAAATGTTGTTCCCCTGATATTACAGCACATGTTGTAAAGCATGTATTGTTTCTGTTCATGACAAACGGTCAACGGCTCTTCTTCAAGAAATCACTATTCTTGTTACTAGTTTTGTATATTATAAATAAAAGGCAGCTGAATCAATATGACAATATGATCTGGTCTACATCCACGTTGTCCGTGGAGGTTCCTTTTCAGAAGCAGCAGATTTATTTTTATTCATTCTGTAAGGTTCCATCAGCAGACAAGACTGAGTCCCCAAAGAATATGGACAGGAAGTCACTGATGTTTGGACTCCCATGAAACAGATCAGTTAAGACTACAGCTGTTATTTTCTGACCATGCAACATGCTACAGGTTTACTTCTCCTCCATAAAGTGGTCAACACTGTACTTATCTCGTGAAACAGCAGCTTATATAGAACTACTGAAGACTTGATACTGTACCAGGAGACACACAATCTTACTAATCTTTATGGCAGGAGTCATCATGGTAACAACAACGTGTGCGCATGCGCTTGTAAGTGCATGCTGCCCAATACGGTTGCTCCGCTCGTCTTACTTGCTCTTTTAAATCTTTTTGTTATTTAACTTTGTACTTATGGATTTTTTGTTTGGTGTTAACTTGTTGGTGTCGTGGCCTCCACAAATGTGCTGGTGGAGAGGTTTTTGGTGTTTTTGTTCGCTCTGGAGGTACTTTCACTTGCAGTCAGCTGAGCAAAACAACTTCATGGCCGCTTTTGTTTACACCCGGGATCAGCTGATTGAACTGAAGCCGGCCATGGTGACCAGATCTGCGGACATCCCGCAGGAGATCTGGAGA
>JAVQJD010061369.1:0-15540 GCA_036023655.1 Nannoperca australis | reverse complement strand
CACACACACACACACACACACACACACACACACACACACACACACACACACACACACAGACACACACACACACAACAATGAGCCAGACCCAAACCCCCTCTGCCTCTTTCTCTTTCACTCAGGTGAACATCAAGCTGCAGCCTGTTGGCAGACGCGCCTGGAATTCCCCTGCAGCCCACCTGGACTGACAGCTGCCAGAGCCAATCAGCTGGCAGCGCTATGACATAATGACCCCCCCGGACCGACCTGGCCATCAAACTAACCAAACAATCAGCCACCTGCCCTCAGGGCAGCTGTTAGACTCTGAGATTAGTGGAATTAAGCCGAACCCTGAGGGAGGTTAGGAAAGTATGAAATGATTTGGATGGAATCTGACTCATCTGCAGTCACACATATGTTGTGATACATTGCATAGGTGAATATATAAATGTATATGTGTCTCTACTCACAGGCGAAGAACTGCCAGGGTTGGTAGGTCTGCCCAGAGTCAATGGATCTCTCCAGAACCCAAAGGTCCGGACGGGGAGAGTTTGCAAACTTAATCAACACATAGGCGACATGGAAGAGCTGCAGAGACAGAAAGGAAGACATTCACATTATGCACATATTTAGACAGAGTTCACTTTGTGTGTGTTGTTTCTGAACATTTCTGCTCACCTAGAAGGTGCATGGTAATAGACAAAGAGAAAGGATTACATGACGGAAGAAATCATTTGAAACTGCAACAAAAAACTATAACAAGTTTGTTTTTGAGAACTCCATCAATGTCAGGCTGCAAGTAATAGCTAATTTCCTTATTTAATAATCTGCAGGTTCATTTCGTAATTTTTCTAATTATTTTGTCTCTTAAATGTGAAAAAAGGATGAAAAATGCCCATACATATATGTGGTATTTTTTATAAAAAAATGACTAAAAAAATTTAACAAATAATAGCTATACATTTTTCTGTCAATTGACTAATTGATTAATCAACTTTTAAAATTGTTTCAGTTCTATGTCAATGATGATTCTTTCTTTTTCTTTATCCATGTATTTGTGTGTCATGTGACAAATCTCATGAGCTTAGACTCAAAGTCAGTTTAGGATTAAACTCAGGGAAAGAATGTGCTTCGCCTCTGTGTTGTAAAGATTTATAAATATATATATAAAAAATTTTTATGATAGCATTACAAGGAACTGATTGGTTATAAGGAACAGTGCATTTATGGATAATAATGAGTTTAATTTGGATCTGAAATGGAGTTTCATGTGCATTTAGAGACTTTTAGAGAAGGAAAAAAATGGAAAAGAAAGAGATGGGATAGCATAGGGAAGGAATGAAAACTAAAGGAAAGGAAATGAAACATTGAATATAAAGGGGTAAAGAGAACAAAAAAAACCCAAAATGAAATGGTAGGAATATAAAGAAAAGAAAAGAAAGGAATGGATAGAAAAGAAAAGGAAAGACAAGACAAGAAAGACAGGAAATGATAGGAAATGAAAGAAAAGAAAGGAATGATGGGAAATAATAAGAAAGAAATGAAAGACTGGACATGAAACCAAAGGAAGATAGGAAAGGATAGGAAATAAAAAGAAAGTAAAAGATATAATAGGAAAGGACGGGAGAGAAAGGATACAAAATGAGACATGAAACAAAAGGTAGAAAGTAAAGGACAGGATAGAAAAATAAATTAAAAGAAAAACTGGTAAGTAAAGGGACAAAAAGAAAAGTCAGAAAAAGAAGGGCAGATAGGGCAGGAAATTAATGGGGATGGAAGGGGTAAAGAGGAAAAACAAGACAAGCTAATCGTGGTAAAAAAGGAAAAGAGAGCTGCCGGCTTCCAATAAAAGCAGATGACCTGTGGAACGTCTACCCTCCTCACAGAGATCACTACTGCGCGCCTGATCTGCGATGTCGTGTTACATGCTACGTTATGAGTCATCATCAAAAAGCTGATTCCTGTCAGTAATGAGCACCAGATGTTCTCTTTCGGCAGCCTCTTCTCTTTCACTTGTTATCCCTCATTCATTTCCTGAAAAGGCCCTGAAGCTGGTTATAGACAGCGATGATGAGACACAGAGACAGAGAGAGAGGCGAGCTCAGCTGGTGGTTTTGTCTGTCAGACCATGAAATTGTTCCCCAGTTGAAACAGAACCCAGTGAAATATTATAACTAATCGCAATTGCCTCCATTTCTATACCTCCTCTTTGTGTGTGTTTGTGTGATTTAACATGTATAAATAAAAGGATATGACGCCAACATATTCACTGATCCAATGATACCTAATGGTAATGGTGGCTTATTTCATTATAGAGCAGAGAGAGAGGTGAATATCCTTAGGATAACATTTCTACATGCCAACTGTGTTTTTAAGCTTTTATTTATTTCTTCAGCTTCAATAAAATGTGTGTAAAAATGGTCACGTTTAAATAATGTTCTCACATTTTAAAGATTGAGAATAAAGGATTGAGTCTGCGACTTGATTGACATGATGGCACTAAGACACATTTGATGACACCATGTGACCCAAAGGGAGCGGTGAGACTTTTCTGATTATTTTGGAACAAAGCTTCTGCACCACAGGAAATTGAAGGAAATTTGCTTTTTGCCTTTTAATTTGATAGTTAACAGCTGTGCAGATAGACAAGAACCATCGAGAGAGAGGAGGGGTTATGACCTAACTGGAACTGAACTGAGGACATTGTGTTGTGCACCATAACAATCAGGCAGCATTTTTTTTATCCATTATGGTTCAAAAATACCAAAGGGACACTCTTTTGTGTTTTCAGGAAAGATCTTTCAGACAAGTAGTAAATTTCTGTTCACACTTTTAGCCTCAGTTCCTTCTTCACAGAGAAAACTGTCCCTATCTTACTATGTTTTTCTCCTTTCAGTGACTGAATGTTTCCAGCCTAAAATATCCAGAGAAGAAGCTGCAGAGTGAGCGCTCCTTGCCTTCACGCTGCTCCCCAGGTTAAAAACATCCCATATTATGTCCTGCCACACCCCATTCAAAAACTAGTACTACTCCATCACTGTGGAATGGAAGAAGTGTGTTTCAGGCTGATGAATACGAGGAGGAAGAGGAGGATGGAGGTGGAGAGGGACATGACATATTTTCTCTGTTAACAAAAGAGACTTAAGCTCATTCATACTGCGTTACTCAGACAACTCAAACAATATAATACTGCAACTTTCAAACTGCAATTTCCAGCATTGATTTAGATCATTTCTCAAACAAGAAAATAGTTTCTACTGATGAGTCAGTCAGTCTGCATCTTCATGTAATTTTAACGGTTAAAATGAAAATGTGCATGTCATTCCTCCACTCTGCTCACACTTGTGTGTTCTGGAAACTATCCAGACAAACCTGTCGACATGTGTACCACAACACTGAAACAAAAGGAAAGCAGTTGTAGTTACAAACACAAATAAAAGCTTAGGACAGTGTGTATATGAGCATATACGTGTCTGAAAGGATCTAAAGGACAGGAAACAGAAAGTGAGGCCTCTACATGTCGCTCGCGGGGCCAAAGATATTAAGAGCAAAATACAGAAGCATTCCTCTGATTCCAGGGTTAAAGTTTGACATGCTCTGGGAGCAACATGAAGTTCACAGCACATACTTTGAACCAGAAGCTGTTTCTAACTGAAAACACACGACTGGACCTGCAGCAAAGTCAGGTGATCTGCTCTGAACTTCAGCACTGATTCAGAGATGTAGGACTGCACTGAACAACTGAAGCGAGACTTGGTCGTCACTAGCCATGGCCAAGACAACAAAACAAAACAGAAGAGGGTTCCTCTACTAACAGAGCAAGAGTTTTACATTTTGTGACAGCAAGTTGTGAAATGAGCATAAAGCTGAATGAAAAATCGCCTCCAACAATTGACCAAACAGTTCTGGGGCCTCCCTGAAAGGAACTGCCCACTGTGAAGCTCCCCGAGAACAACACACCTTCAAGGGCTTTTTCCGCTTGCATTCACACTACTAATAGGAACGATGATGCCGGTCGGCGGTTGGTACAGCAGCCTACATATTTGTCTACGTATTTCTCTTTGATGAGTCAAAATCTTGTTGTATTTCCTTCCTGGTCCTTGTTATTGGCTTCATTTGATTGTAAAGGCAACAATCCACTTTGCCTACATTTATACCTGAAGGTCTTGTCACCAAGCTTTCACCCAACCCTCTCATATTTTGGGCTTCATTTTTCATGAAATTATCAACCTAAAAAGCCAAAGACGATTATATAAATTTACAAAATAAAGAGATTGGCTCTGCTCGAGCTATAGTTAGCTATCATATTTTATTTTGTCTGAATGTTGCCATATAATCATTCATATCACAGTGACTTATTGATCTCTAAAAGAAAAGATGATCAGTACATTAAAGTAAGTAATCTTTAGTTGCAGCCCTGATGGGAAATTGCAGCATCCATGTTTTGGATTTCTAGGAAACCCATTATTGTGAGATTACACACGGCACACGTAGCGGCACCTGTAGCCAAGTTGATAAGTGCTGTATTTAGATTTTTAATGAACTGACGAAAACTGGCCGCACAAAACACCACACTTCTCTGTCTCTCTCTCTCTCAGCTGTCTGTCTTCAGCTTATTGCCTGGTTGACACACACACACACACACACACACACACACACACACACACACACACACAGAAATAGACACACAGACACACACATTCAACAAAAGGTTTTGCTGACCCACTCCCCCCCCTCCTCCTCACAGGATTTATAGATTAGTGGCGGCCTCCCAGGTCAGCCTCCCCAAATTACCTGTCAATCCAATCGAGAAGATTGTTGTTACCGTGGCAACAAGTCAAACAAGGGAGAAAGAAACTGATGGAGAGGATAAGATAATATTTTGGAAGAAAACTACAAAAGAGAGAACTTTTTGAAAAAAAGTGCTTTAAACGCTCCTAATTCAATTAAAGTTGTGACTCAGCATTGAGGCAGCTCCTCCCTGTGACAGCCTCATCCTCACAACTCAGCACAGAGTCGAGCCATCAAAGAGCACTTTGTCTAATTATATTAATAACACAGTTCTAAAAGTGCACTTAGTACGCCAACGAAAGACAAAAGTGTTACTTCATCATGTAAATTCGCAGGACGGGCCCTCAACAACTCTATGTCCTTAAATAACAATACGTGAAGAGGTAAAGACCTGCTACTATTTATGATATGTGATGACAGAACGAGCGCAAGGCGGAAGAACCGGCTTTCAAACCTTGGTGCCAGGTGCCAGGTGACCCTACTGTTTATTCTGTATTGTTTACTGTATCACGTGACTATATATTCACAAACCACAGATAGCAGCATTACTGAGTTTGACTGATCACACATTTATTGTAAATATCCCAGCTGCAACCTCGGGGTCTGAAGCGCCTTAAACCTGCACTCTTCGTAAAGGCCAACAGGGGGCGACTCCACTGGTTGCAAAAAAACTGTCCAATTGTATAGAAAATGACCCAATATCTCACTTGATTTATTACCTCAGAAAACATTTTCCTAAAGAGTTTATAGTCTCAATCAGTTTCAAGTCTTCTTCAACACAGCATACAGGTGGGTGTGCATAGTGTCCTCGAGCTCTACGACCCCAGCTCAACACTCGTCCAAAATGACGATGGTCAAAATGGTGAACTAGAGGCTTCAAAACAGTAGTCCACAAACCAAAGGATGACGTCTTGGTGGCTACGTCCACATCTTTCATACAGTCTATGCAAATATCACAAATCTATAAATGAAATATTTATAAAAGCTCCAACTCCAGCAGTTATGATGTTAGATGTTAAAAATGTCAGAGCCCTTTTCAGTTTTTATTTTCTATTTTTTACTTTCATCGTTGCTGAAAAGGGAAAAAGTCGGTCATATTGCAACAACATTCTCACAACTGACAACCTGACATAACTGGCCAACCTGACACACCTCAAAACTAAAAGTGACTTTTCTGTCGGAGTCATGAATTATAAGAAACATCAACTCACATAAAGATACATTTTGAATGTATATTATATCATATGTGTCCGAGCAGTACAGTTGTGTGTGTGTGTGTGTGTGTCTGGCCCCTGGCTGGTTTAATAATTGTACACATTCCTTGGTGGCACCACATTCCCGGTGCCTCAGTAACCATGGAGACAGGAGACACACAACAAAGGCACAGAGGGAAGGACGGTGGGATGAAGGAGAAGCTTCAACATGTACAAACCGAAAGCTGAAACCATTAGTCACTTAATTGATTAGCCAATCTACAAACTATAACTGATGACTGATTAATCGTTTTTCAGCAAAAAATCAAAAATGGATCCACTTAAACAGAAAGTATAAGATGCTTACTGCTAAAAAGATGAATTCCCAGTAAACCGAGACACTGAGACACAGCTGAACAATTCTATGATTTACTATTCCACTCAAACACATTATATCTATTATGTAAATATCAAGTTCAATTGATTTATTCTGTATCAAATGTGCCTTCGGGAATTAAAAATGTTTGTTTCCATGAGTTCCATGAGAGCTGATAAAGATCTACTATCTAGATTCCACACCTGGATCAGCATCAAAATACAATCATCTGTTCTTTGGCTGCAATAATCTAAATGAAAACAGAACACATATCCAATCTGAAAAGAATATCATTACTGAAATAAATTGAATAAATGTAAATAAATCGGAACTCTGTAGAGGACCAAACACCCGAGGGGATGGGATGCATGACAGGAGAAATAGACGAAGGGGAAGAAGTGAGGTCCAAGAAAGAGTCTGAAATGTACCCAAATTACCTCCAGAATGGGAATGTGTGTGTGTGTGTGTGTGTGTGTGTTGAGACTGGTCAGTATCAGTGTGTGTATGACAGACAGATAGACCAAGAAGAAGAAGGCTGGACAAAAGCTGATGTTCCTTTTCCTGTCAGAAAAGCACAGTAGAAAAAACACAGAGCTGTGAACTGCTGCCAATCAATTCATGACATCACAGACAAGGCTGTGTGTTATCTGCTAAACTTTCCCAGGCCTCTCCGGTGCTTAAATAAGATTCAATGAAAGACCGATAGGTGAAAGGATTTATTAACATAACTCATGGAGTACACTTTAATTCTTCATTGAATTTCGATTTGGTAGGTATGCACTAACTAGGCACATAGTGTTTAGATTTTTGACTGATTCTTCATTTGAAACACACACAGCATCTATTATAATGCACAGCACAGACAGATGTTCTGGTGTATGTGTGTGTGTGTGTGTATATGGAGATATGTGTGAGATATTTCTTTCTAAGCCAGACGGATGTGCAGATTATACTGCCGTCTTCTGGGCGTCAAGAGAAGAGAATGAGCGATTGTGTGTGTGTGTGTGTGTGTGTGTTGGGGAATGTGTCTAGATGTAGAGAGAGAGAGAGATAAGATACAGGGAAATAATGGCTGTTAATAAAGAAGAGACGGAGCTGCAGCTGCATCTGTCAGTATGTGGAAGAGATTTAAAGGAGCAGTCTGTGGTCACAAGTGTTTCTGCTCGTTTCTTCCACCCCATCATTGGAACATTATTTTAATAAAGCAGGACAAAATATATAAATATATATAAAAAATATACCATAAGTCAAGTGTGTGTATTTTTGATAAACAACTCGAGATGAAATCTGGTTGCATTGGGCAAAGATTGCAAGTATACTAAAAACTTTTTCAGTGCATCAGCTAACTCAGAGCTCAAACTGATGCCTTGACAGACATGACCGAAAACAAGATGGAGGTCTGGGACACTATGGTTGGTACAGTTTATATTTTGACAAATATACAAAATATAAGCTGTGAGTAAAAAAGCTTCAGTTGTAACTGTGTGCTCCAGACCTCATCCTATCAGATCCTCAAACACCTTTAGGATGAGAGTGAATTATCCCTGCATGTTATAGCGTCAGAATTAACATTATGAGAAAATGTCAAATGTAAAAAACCACGCTGTCCTTGTAAAACTTGCAGAAAGTGTTAATCCTTCCCTCATTCTGTTTCCACTGACTCTTCTTGTTATCTGTCAGTTAGCATGTAATCTGTCTCAGTCAGTCTCTGCAGACAGATCCAGTGGTGCCAGGCTGAGGAGCAGCTGTTGTAATCATACACACGCACGCACACACAAACACACACACACATGCACGCACACACACACACACACACGTGCGCACACACGCGCGCACACACACACACACACACACACACATGCACGCACATGTGCGTTCACAAGTAGAAGAAAGAAGTGAAGTTGAATGGCTTCTTGTACAGTGTATCACTGTATCTCCCTGGAGAGATGGCAACTGATGTGTGTGTGTGTGTGTGTGTGTGTGTCAGGCTTGGACATCTCCCAGAGAGCGGCAAGGGTCATTCCTCACATTCCAGATCAATCTCAGTGTCTCTCTTGTACCTCTCTTTCCTTCCCTAATCCTCCCCGAACATGAAGTCATCTATACCTCCCTTTCTTGCCCTGTTTTAAACTCACTCTCAGGATGTTCAGAATCGCTTTGTTAGTATTAAATGTAATAAAAGCTCTTCTGCCAAACAAATATGTTGCCAAAGGTCCCTTAAAAAGAGAATTGTTTTCATATGTGCATATATCAGTTCAGGACAGGTATTCAGAGACAAACACAATGATGCAACTGAGGCATTGTATGTCAAATGTTTAAGCTGGTTTGATCAGCACAGATGAAGTTTTCTTCAATCTAACTTCACAAGGTATGTTTTGTGATTGCAAGAGGAACATTTCGTTCTTGTATTAAAGCTACACTGATCACAACGTCATCAGAAGACTCCAGTGGCATCTGCACATTTTCAACAGGTCACCCTGATTCTTACCTCTGTGGACAAACACACCAAAAAAACACAGTTAGTTAACAAGTGGTTCATTGTACATGCATGTGCCACTAGAAGAACAAAGACACCAACTTGTTCACCAACTCAAAGGACTAAATAGGTTGTTTGTCACTGATTTTCAAAGCAACCCACTTATGGTTTGGTTAGGTTTAGGGACAAGAAATTACTTGATGAAGGTTACAGAATGATTATTGTCATGGTTAAAATAATCAGATATTCAGTGCATTTACATCCACCTTAATAACCAGTCAGAGTCAGCTTTTTGCAGTAACCTGATATTTTAAACGTTGCACCAAATGATCATCTCATGTGACAATACAATCTTTCACTCAAAGTGCTACCATCGAAAGGCCGACTTAAACGGAAATACTGTAAATAACCAATCAAAATGTGACATTTTTACATTAAGATTCAGGGTAGGGGAGAAATCTGATTACTGAGCTGCTGCTGCGGAAATACAGTAACCAGGTTAGACCAATGGTAAAGGAATCTCATCTCATTTCCTGCATAACCTGGTTTCTTTAGGTCATAAATCACACTAGAGCTGCAATGATTAGCTGATTAATGGATTAGTTGATCAGCAGAAAATATCTCTTACTCTCTCCAGGGGTTTGGGAATGCCCATCTACTCTTCCTTCAGAATTTCAGGACAGAATTCCTGCTGGAGGACTCTCACAGCCCCTCTTAGATTTCAGGGAGAACAATTTCTGACAGTTTCAGGTTTCACTGTTTAAAACAAGACACCTCTTTAAATGTGTCTTGTTGAATTATAATGTCTGAAAGCAATACTGTGTCTATCAGAGCAGAGGCTTTGACTTTTCCACTGGACCTTTTAAAGACACATAAGCCTGGTCTGAAGTGGGCTTTAGTTAGCCCCAGGCTAAGGGGTGTGCATACCTAACATTTAAAGCTGTAAATGTCGATTTTAGCCCAGGACTAAGTGACCTCTAAGACTTTGGTAAGTTGATCAAATGATCTGCTGCCGTGATTTAAACTGTGAGAGAAGTAAACAGGACATAAACTCAAATTCCTCACTTTAAAACATGATCTTTGCAACTTATTAGCAGTCACTGAGCTCAGCAGTCATCTACACATCCTTTTTTCCAGGTAGAAAAAGGTGTCACCTGGAGCTATACATTATCTCTGGGCCTGTAAATAAAAGGCAGAGAAACACTTTTAGAGAATTCTACCTAATAACAACCTTCATGTTCCCAATAACCACCTTAATATTCCAACTACACAGTCGTCATGGTGTCATTTCACTGCCCGAAGGCAAAAATGTATAGAGGCCTGCAGCTTCCTTCACACCTTTAACACCTATACACCCATGCAGCCGGCCCATACATGCTCAGCCAGTGATCTCAGTGCTCAGTGCTCACTTCAGAAATTTAAAGATTACAGACTCTCTCTGTCTATATCTCTCCATCTTTACGCTGGTTTGCACAAGATTTTTGCACATCCCCATATATACCATCTCTGACATGTCAGGGCAAGACAAAAAAAGCTGGGCTAAGACTTGGTGATATACTGCGTTCCAAGGATTCTCACAAAGTCGGAAATTCAGACTTCCCGCTGGAAAAAATGGAATGGCAAGAGCCCTCAAGATGGAATTTAAAGTTGGAAAGAAGAGTGAGATTACACCTCAACTCCAGCTGTTATCTTTAAGCCTCAAAAACGTTAAATATTACGAAAGTTTGTTCATCAAAGAAAGACAGATTGGAGAAATGTTCTTGTTACTTTGACTTCCACAGCTCATAAAAATAACTTTTAAGATAGTTTTCAGTAGCCTGAATATGTCATTGTCTCGTAGTTATCAGAAAACTATAAACTGACACATTTTCAGATCGATCAAAAATATCTCACAACCATCCATGTTTCTCCCCTGCTTTTTCCCAAAATGGACAACTAGAATGTCCTGCGAATTTCAGACCTCCTGGCTTTGTAGGGAACATGGCACTAAAGAGGAGAAGCAAAAAAAGATGACAGACAGAAGGGGAAGAGGGTGAGAGCTGAAAGCTGAAGACAATGAGAAGAGAGGTCAAGATAGTGAGGGAACAAATGCAGACATGAAGATATGAGGAAAAGAAGGAGAAGAGAGATAAGTAATGGAAAGACTGACTGAGGCTTGTCAGATAATTCTTATCTGAGCAGTCGAGGAAAGGGGAGGAGTAAGAGAAAAGAGAGCAAGAGAGGGATGAAGAGCATCCAAGCAAGGACAACCAGGCTGGTGTTCTGTATCTGTACTGTTCATATATTGAACAGAGTTTTGGTGAATTGTCTTCCTGCAAGATCACAGATTTTGACTTTCACTTCTGCCATCACTTCTATTTTTTTGTCTTCACTGTCCATGAATTAATTTCCCACGTACATATGCAGTACATTGTATCAGAGTTGTGCAATACATTCTGTTGCATAGCTTTCCAAGCACACCATTTTGGACCTTATATGTCATAGTTTATTTGAACTACATTTGGATTACCTACAAACCATGCAATATGACTGAAGATGGCTGGGGAAGAAAACCTGCATTTTCAAGCATCTCTGTGCCATCTGTGTGCAATTTCTTTTTTTTATCATCTTCAACAAATTATCATGTAAAAACACTGCTCAATAAAACTGAACTAACTACTTCTCTTGCAAGTGCTGCATTCACATTAGCCATGTTTGAAGCAAAGAGCGAGAGAAACATGATGGAAGAGCAGTGACGAGGGAATAAGTAGCAGAATGAAAGTGGAAGGAGGTGAAACAGATAGGAACAGTTTATCCTCCGGGATCAGATTGATGCCTTGTTCCACCACTCTGTCTGACAGTCAACATCCCCCAGGATGTGGAAACTCCTGCACAGTGTGTGTGCTCTTGTACTTCTGTCTTTGAGTGTTTTAGACCTTGAGAGTGAGGACATTTTTGAAAAGTGCGGACATTTTGTCCGGTCCTTGCCTGAATATCAAATTCCTTGTGTGCCTAAACATATTTGGCACAAAAAGACTGATTCTGAGCCTTCGAAAGGCTGTTTGAGGCTGAAGACTTGGTTTTAGGGTTTAAGTTAGAATTAGGCCCTGTTTATTGTAGAAAAGATGTCAGAGGGCAAGTGCTTATAATTATTCCAAATGACAACAGTCAAAGGACTAGAGAGTCATAGAGAGGAAACCCAGTGACATTGTTGAAACGTGGGGATTATGGTGGACTTTGTCAGATTGCCGTCACTACTGGAAGGCGTTTATAGTTTTGCACTCCATTGTTCACAAGATTGTGTTCAAAGTGGCGAGAAAAAGAGAGCTAGAAAAGTTTGAACCCTGGTTCCTTTCTCGTCTCTCCAAAGCTGACCAATCAGGGCATGACGTGGGTGTGAACGTCGGATAAAGGCTTTAGGTTTAGGTTAAGGTAAGGGCTGGTGGGTAATTTCAGGGTAAGGGGTTTGGGAATGCATTATGTCAATGATGATCTTCAAAAACAAGTAGAAATACAGGTGTGTGTGTGTGTGTGTGTGTGATAACTAGTACTTCACTGGCAGATTGCTGGTTCTGGACTGAAGGATTGTGGGTCTAAAGGAGGTAAAAACAGGATCCAGACATTCCTGGAAGAATTAGTTATTAGTTATTATTTTCTTGTGGCGTAAATATCAATAAACACGTTCGGTCCTCCAGAAAACATTATGTGCCAGTGAGTGAAAGAATAGCTGAACTGTTGCAACTGGTGCACCACTCTGCCAGGTTTGGTCAAATCTCAATCAGCACTATTTCAGTTATTACACCTGACAGCACTTCCTTGTCAGTGTAATTCTGAAACACTTGTGTGCATCCTTCACTCACATTTCACAAAAACCTTGTAAGTCATGTCAAAAGCAACATATAAATGGAAAGTGACACACACAAATCTGCCAAAGTGATAAGATAATGCTGACAAAGTTCAGAAGCTTCCCAACTCCCTCACATAAAACCTCAGCTGACATGTTGCAGCCTGACAGACTGAGATGACCATGAAATTCACCTGGGAAAATATTCCAAATGTGTCCAAATGCTAAGAGGGAGAAAAGAGGAACTGTGGGATATAAAAAAAAACTAAGAAAGTGAAAAAAAAGGCCCAGAAAGGGAGGACATAAGGAGAAGGAAGGGAGGTTTCCTCTTCTTTGACCTTGACTTTCTCCATGTTCCTTATCCACTCCTCCTTTCATGTGGTCCCTCCTTCCCTTATTATAACAGACAGCTGGGGCAAATTTCCTAATTAGTGAAGAATGGGAGGAGGAGGAGGATGGGTGATAAGGGAGAGGGGGGTACAGATTGTCCTAATGAAGAGAGAGATGGAGGAGGAGGAGAGAAGGGGAGCTGGTAGAAACTCTTCAAGGTAAAACACACAGACACACAAACAAATGATAGTGATCTGTTTTATATCAAATACAGTTTCAAGATTTGTGTTCAACAGCTTGGGTATAATTTAAACCCGAATTAAACTGGAACTGGTTAACTTTTTTATCCATCTGTCACATGAACATAAACTCAGAAATCATGTATTTGTTCTTTTTAAATTTATGTTAAATATAAGGTGAAATCACGTGAAAACATTTCATTTTTAAAATACTGTGTAAATAAAACTACTTTCTTATCTTGTCCCTGATCATATAAATGTGATTTATTGCCGTCACATAATGTTGCAAGTTAGTGAAAGATGGTGGTATCGGTTGAATGTTAATCATTGAGTGTTTCTGTTGACCAGACCATGATCTTTCTCTAACCTTAAACAATTGGTGCCAGTGCTTAAACATATCCATGAAAAGGTTTACTAGTGCTGTAGTCACTACGAGCAGATATTTTATTGCAAGATTGGATATTTTGGTGGAAAACAAATGAAACTTAGTGTTGAACATTTTACTGATAGGTTCAGCATCTACATTTCCTCATTATGTTAGTAGAAAATGTAATCTGGTCAGCATGGTGTTTCCTTCAAAATGTGTCTGCTGTTGCGATTAGTTGTATATAGGTGTAATTTCTAGGAGACACGGTTAATTAATTAATGAGTTTAGAACTTAAGCTGAGGGACACATTTTGCTAGCCCCACCTCACCCCATCTGCAGAGACGGCCAACACTGAGGCTTAAACTCTGGCTGAAGGATAAGAACACACTGCAGCTCCATAGATGTTACTGGTAAACGAGATCTAGACTCAGTGGAAGGTGCGTTCATTACACTCGGATAGCAGAGACACAGGTGGATCTGTCTGTTCCATTTAAAGGCCAGCGTGCACAATGCAAGGACTAAATGGTATGCAGCCATTGTTAAATGTATTAATTACTCCTGTATTTATCCTGTCAAAATTTCTTCTGTGAAAAAGGTCCATTTCACTTGTCCAATGTTACTACATCAAGGAGGCATACACTGCAAAATCCTTCATATCAATTAATTTCACCTCATAACTAGATCGTATTTTTCCTAAAATAATTATTGTGGAATCCCACTACTGTTGTCCTTGTTCATGCAATTTTCTAGTAATGAGTATCCAAAACAAGACAGACCAAAGAAGATTACTGTACCAGAGATTTTGTATGTTAAAATATCTCATGTACTCCAACAACATACAACTTTAAGACTCGCTAACTTACAACATAGCTTTTTAGTTGTATAGACATTAGTAAGACATGTTACTGGAGCATATGGTGTCCATCATGCAGACAGGCAGCCAGATAGAAATGTTCTCCACCATGTCAGATATTCCCAGTATGTGTTACAGTGTAGGGCTGGATGTTAATGGTGACTGGGAGTACTGAGGCTCCCCAGCTGTTGGCTTTAATGGAACGGGTCACAGTTGCTGCAGCTCTCAGCTTGTTCCCCACACTCACTAATAAACACCTCCTCTGCCCGTCAGTACAAACATCTCTGTATCTGTGTGCTCTGACGGCTGGTGTTCACAGGATCCCGAGTTCGGTCCCTGCCAACAGCTGATGGTGACTCATTAATGTGTCCAAATCCCAGGTTGGATGTAGAGCTCAGAAATGTCACACACACATAAATACTGCCACTTTATCCCAACAACACACACACACACACACACACACACACACTCCCTCTCTTTCAGGTCGTCCCCATAGTTTCTCAGTGTGATGAGGTTTAACATGTGGACTTTGCCCTGTGGAGTGCGTCACAGTCAGTCACAGTCTCTGAACTCTGACTAAGCTTCATTACAACACTGTTAACTGGTACCTGAGCCGGACACACAAACACAAAGTCAGTCACTTATAGCTGATCATTTGGTCCAAACCTTCTGTTTCTTTGTCTGTTTCTTTTAAGACATCTGAAGAGTCATTTTCAAGGATTTTATACTTGAGGGATTTTACTCAAAGCAATATATTATCTAAAGCATCAACCGGAGATTTAAGTAATGCTTCTGAACTGAGCTAACGATGTATGATTCCAACTTTTATTTGGGAGGTTTTGTATGGAGCGATAGGAGTGCCACAATAAAGAATAAATCTGTAAAAGAATAAAACAATAAATGTGGGAATATAAAGAGAGAAATAAAAGAATAAATAAAAATTATACCTTTATTTTTCCTTATTTTTTTCTTTTACATGTGCTTTTCCCTTATTCTTCTGCCATGATCCTGCAGCGGTCAGACTGTACAACCGCCACGGACCCTGGTAGAGCACTACACAAGCTGCTACTACCACACTGACGTTCAATACGTGCAATACCGACAGAAATGTGC
>JAVQJD010061366.1:0-10190 GCA_036023655.1 Nannoperca australis | reverse complement strand
GAAGGCTGCACCTGTTGTGGGGTGATGATCTGGCCACGGGTGACATCAGTCCTCGTAACGTGTCATGCTGCTTGAGTCATTAACCAACTACAAGCCAGTGAAGGCTCTTTGTGTGCATTTCAGAATAATATGTTCTCACTTCACTTTGAAGTAGTTTGGAAATCTTTAAGAAAAAAACATTGTACAGTTCATTTTTAATGTAGAGTGATTAAAGTATTCAAAGAGGATAGTCTGTAAAACCACATTGTAAGCTACTAAATACCTGGTTTTGACAGTTTGATTTTGCACAGAAAAAAAAGACATCTTGAACTAAACTGAAACCTGTCATGAGATCACCTGTGTGTACCTGAAGGTGTACTTTACGCTTTAATATTTGAATCAATATCAAACACCTGCCTGATTTCCATTCAGTCAAGTCTCCCTTTATGTCTTGCGACAGTTGAGAAAAGTGGAAGGTAAATATAATTTCTGTCAGTGTGACAGGAATAAGGAATAGTCCCCGCTCGGAATTGAGTTCTTAGGCTAATCATCCATGATTACAGCCTTGGAAGCCAAAACACACTCCATCTGAAAGAGGTTGTTTTCATCTGCATGCTGCAGCAGCACGGATGACTGACTGAGTTACCTATTCTCCCGAGGGCTCTCACTCTCCTTCTGCGTCTATTGGACTGGCCCGCAGCAGGTCTCGTAGCCCCCGGGGACTGTCCTGGGAGACCTGGACAACATTGGCAGCAGGCGTCTTAGCGGTGTCATTTCGCCGTGGTAAGCTATGGACAAAAGCATCTCTTGTTGTCGCGAGGTGTATGTGGTGCTGCTTTCCCAGCCCTGTGGAAAGGAAAGGACAGCCAATGACCAATGCCAAACAAACCTGCTCCAGCTCACCTGTGCAGTGAATGTGGAACCGAGTGACCCAGATCTGGATGGAAACCATTGCAAATATTTCCCAGCAAGGTCTGTGGAAGAAGCATTTAGCAGGGCCTCTCAGCAGGGAATTTAACTGACTGTAAATGACTCTGACTCCCTCCAGTTTGTGTCATCTGTTCCTACAAAGTAGTAAACATTCAGTTTACCATGTAACCATCCAGCACGTAGCTCAGTGCAATGCAAGGTGGGGACTGAGGTGTAATAAAACTTCAGTGCCTGCGTCGATTGTGGGTTTATCTCATCACTAGCTGAATAATTTATTACACAACAGAGCAAGTAAGTAACTGTGTGATTAAAAGCAGAGTTGTTGTTGATGGGCAGTGAATCCGTTTTTTGCCTTGTCTGTGCAGTACTGCTGGTGAGGCAAACCTCTTTTGCCAAACTACAGCTCAGTTTAAAAGCATAAGCCATGCTGCAAATATTTGGCGCGGCCACAGAAATTGAATTATATTGGCGCAGAAAGCCCAGAAATAAAAAACACCAACCTTGGGAACAATTAATGCAAAGTGAAACGTGGTTAAACCAAGTGCTACTGGTTTTCCTTTCCGTCCAAAAGGGAGAAAAAAAAGAGGAAAACTCTGCTTTTGCTAAGTTTATCTTCCTTAATAAATATGTTGAAGCATTCATCCTTGACATGGAAGTTGTAGCTATAGCACATTTTTATAGTGTTGTATAGCTTCTTGGTGTTACACACAGCCTTAAAAGTGAACACATATCTAGGTAGTTAATTTGTGTGAACCCAAAGCTGTGGTGACTTGATGGTCTATTTCAACCACAGATAAAACCCCATAACAAACAGCATTTAATAAAATGTGCCCTTAGAACATGTAATGCTCTGGCAACACAATAAATATAATTTGAAATAAACAGCAATTATTTCTGCTTCTGCAATTAAATGAATAGAGGATGATTTATGCATCTGTTTAAGTATTCAGTTCTTTTCTAAACTCAAATTTATTGTTGCGCAATAAAGAGATGCCAGCAGTATGATGGGAACAGTGTTGATAACACTGATCACAGTGCTATATGTTGATATTAGCATGTAATGGAATCACTGCAAAGTTGGGTGTGGCAATTTGGATGTGGCTGTGTTTTACACCAACAATATTTCTCTGACAGTGTCTAAGTGTGATTAAAGTGTAACCACTTGGCAAGCAAATGTCTGTCTTCATTTGGAGAACCTTTTTGACAGGATGCACAGACTGAGTTGGGAAAATAAACTGCAATAAATGCCACGAGGATAGACAACCATACAAATCAAACAGTAACAATTATATTATACTTATACTGCATGAGAAAATAAAATAAAATCACTGTCACTATCATATACAGTATGAAATCAATTAAAAACATACATTTGGATAAAGTCAATGCAATATTGAGTTACAGGTGAATATAATGAGTTACTGTGGGAATATTTGAAAGTGTTAAATTGATGTAAGAAATTAGTCCATATAGGAAAAATATTATTCAGTCCTTGTCATCCCACTTTTTTAGACCATCTGTATTTACATAATCCCATGGGCCGATAAGGCATTAACTGTTTGATTTGAATTACATTATGAATCATTGAGCTCCACTTCCTACTAATCACAAAAAATCAGGATTATCGTTTTTTATAGCCTCATCAGTGGGGCATTGTCTCATTAGCCATTGAAGCCCCACCTGCAGAAGACAGGAAACACAAACTCCAATGCTCTCATTGAGACAAACACAAATGTGACTAGCCAGCTAGCTAGCTAACCATCATGCAAACATTTAAGCCAGCTTTGTTTGCTCACAGCTGAGGCTCAAAAGAAAGGCAGGACCAGTGCAGAAAAGAGCCAGCTTTGACAATTTTCACACAAAGGGAGCACTGTTGGCTAACAGTGAGCAGCCTGTTTCTGGGAGGTTTGCACTGTTCCTGGGGCCCATTTCATGGAACAGTTAGCAAGGCCAAAGGCAACCCATGGATTGGAGTGATAGTTAAGGGCCTTCTGGGCCAAACCTGGGTCTGGCCTTCTAGCTCTCCCCTCTGTCCCCCACCCAGTTCAGAAACTTTCACAAAGATGACTGGGGATGCTGGGTGGTGCAGGTGTCCTCTCATAAAGACCTACATCACATGGACTGGTGGAACTGACTGACTGAGTTGGCATGTTTGGGTTATTTATTTTCCTCCTCACAGGTGTTGGAAAAATCAAGACAATAATGAAGGGCCATATATTCAGTATGCGGCTGCTTGAATTATTAGTTGTAATAATGATTGTATTTTCACTGTTTGTAAATAAGCAGTCAGAACTGTATCAGTCAGTTGCTGTTAATGGCTTATGGTACCATTACATGTCAGTGATCTGTGTGTGGATTTAATAAGAATGTGGTCCGCCTCAGTGGTCTTGAGTGTCAAGGAAGGTGTGGTTGACTTGTTCAGGTTAAAGCAAAACAGTCCAGGCAATTATTAATGGAGAGATTAACATTAAAAAAATAACCCAGACCTCAGCTTAAACTGCTGGTACTATCCATCACTCGGAACTGGGCCTAAGCCAGATCATTCATTTCTTTGTACCTCCCATTCACAGTGTCAGTGTTGGAGAGGATACTTCCTCTGCCTTCGTTTGACTTTGCCCTAATGGCATGGAGAGGCCAGAAATACGGCTTGTGCGGTGAGAAGGGGAAAGAGGAAGAGAGCATGCGAGTAAAGACGAGAGAGAGAGAGAGAGAGATTAATATCCAGGCTTCTCTCCTTCTGACCACAGAGTGGGCATAAAGAGCCCAGCGTCTCATTGATGTCAACCCTAGCTGTGCCTGTCCTGTAGTTTTCAGTTTGGTTTGGACAGAACAGGCGGCCTGGCCTACAGGGGTTGGGAGGACAGGGCCCAGGGTTTCCCACATCACTCAAGGGCCTGTGATAGGCGGTCACACAGACCGGTAATGACAGGGGGAGAGATTTAGTATTAAAGTCTCCTCTGCTGCCTACTATGCTCCTGTCTGACGTCAGGCTGTTAAATACGGGGATGAGAGCATGGCATGGCCTATGAGGAAGGGAGTTAGACCTGTCTTAAGTATACAGCTTTGTGTGAGAGAAGCCTGGCTGGGTTCCCCTGGAGTGTTGCTAAGGACACAAGCTGTACACAGCACGGGGGGAATTTAGGATCACAGTCAATCATTAAAGGGATTTGCATCTGCCATAAATATGAATTCAGTCAAGGTAAATGGTGATAAGACCGAAGGAGGAGGTCGTTCCATATACTAACATAGTGACTCATTCCAAGTGGTTTGTAATTCACTGGGTGGACTCTGGGTTAGCAATGCAAAAACAAGGGCCAAGACTACCAGTAAAATTATTCTTCGTAGTCTTTAGTTGTTCGGAAGTCCTGGCTTGCCATCTTTTGATATTTTTAACCACTATCCCACATACAATACTGAGGGTTTTTCCCCTGGTTATTTGTAGAGCATTATAACATTTGAGTTCATGACTAATGAACTTGGAAAGTCAACTAGATGGCTGGAGACTGGTTTGAAAATGTCATATACTCACAAGTAAAAGACCTCATTGTCTTTGCCAGTGTACAACTCAACTGTACAACCAATACCCAAAGCAGCTCAGCAACATTAAAGCAGCCGATTGCTGCACCTGCATCCACAGATCATCACACCATTGTGGCATTTAAAGAAAAGGCCTCAGTCAATCACGCCCCCTGACCTTCTCCAGCTAACATAAACTAATTAGGCTGGCTCTGAAAGGAATGGCCCGCCATTGGATTAATCAGCCTCCACAGATCTGGACCATGCAATTCTGCTCCGGCCAGCTCTCCCCACTAGAACCTCATTATCTCACGTTTTCAAAGGAGCACCATGGCAAATAGCAAAAGGGGCTGAAGGGATGGAGAAATACAGGAGGTGATGGTGCAGGAAGGGGCTTCCCCAGTTCCTCTCTTCTCACATTGGACTCAGAAAGGAAATGTCAAGCGTGAAGCTCAGAGAGTGGTCAGTACCGCTCAGTCCAGCAGGTAGCACAGAGGGGGCCTTTGTCTACCATCACTTAGCGCCAATTACAGCCCGTCAAAATAGTTTTTCTGCTGTGGGGCGATGTGTTAATGGGCCCAGAGTTGGGTGTGAGGAGCGACCTTGTCCACACACACCAACCAGAGGTCAGGGGTTAATAGGGCCCCTCTGATGTGGCGGATGAGATTTCGGCAATCTTTTGCTGGCGAGGGAATGCCAGCACAAAGCCTGTAGAATGTGATACAATTAGGTGGACAGCTAGCCATCCTGAATGGAGTTGTTCCGTAGAAGTGGGATGACTGCATTAGCTAGGAGCAGATGGCCACCTGACGCTAGCCAAACAGGTGTAGAAGGTCAAAACCCCTCCTAAATTCAAAAGGGGAGCCAGGTGAGGACACAAACACCAGCCAGACTCAGGGCTTTATTTGGAGTGAGCAGCAATTAAAAATCCTGTTGAACAAATGACTCTTCTGGGCACAAAGAAAGTCCCTGTGTAATTGTGAAAAGGTCAGAGACCATCCAGTCCTTTGTAGCATTTCCCATCCCAGTCCTGAACCCGTGGAGTTGAAGCATGGCTTAAACAGAGGATTGGGCCAGCAAGCCTGTAGACGGCCCTCAGCCAAACTTGGAAGCCGTCTACTCTCCCATATGAGAAAGTGAACTTGGCACAATTGGCGGCTGACCTATACTGTGTTTCCTGAGTTTAAGTAATCAGTGATTATCTGATGCAAGATGAAAAAAGTTCTGGCAAAATGAAATGTTCATAACATTGAACTGTGCTACGTGTGCCTGTTCTGGGTATGTGAGTACAAAGCCAGGCCTCCGTTTACACCATAAGTGTGGGAACGGAACCAATGCCAAACTACCCATTGGCCCTTTGAGAGCCTACAACACTGCCAGGGAGAGCTGGAGATTTTTGAAAAAGTACCCTACACCACACTGAGCAAATCCAACCACATGCAAGCCTGTGGGAACTAGCGGATGACATCTATTCACATATAAGTACTTTCAAAATACTTTCTGGACTTACTGGTGTACAGATTGTTCCCCCTATCCAATCCTCTTGGATATAGCAGTGGTGATCTGGCCCCCAGCTTCATCTACTTAATGTTGAAATAAAGGAGGTGATTGAACTCAGCCTCCAAATTGGATTTGTTTAATCTGCATCAAGTTTGAACATCCTGTGTAAACACAAGCGTGTGCAGATGCCGGAAACGCCACGGCTGGAAATGAAATGCCGTGGTTGACTTTGGCAGAGAATCAGAAGAACAGAAGGGGGAATAGCCTGAACTGAGGCTGGATAACTTTCATTGTTACTAGAGGGTCAAAGGGTACTTCTGTAATATACAAATGAGTACACTGAAAATGTATAGATTTATTATGGCTGACACAGGGACATGGGTTAAAAGAAAAAAATCTATGATTTTGATCATTTACAGATAAGCAACACCCCACAAAGTACATATCCTCTTGAATTAGATTATTATTGTCATTACATTAAATATGTCTGGAGTGCTAGGAAGAACTAGGAAACCTCAGAACAGAACAGAATCTGCAAACTCTCTTCATAACCGTTACAGCAAATTCAGCTTTGGCAAATGATGTGGAAGCAAAATTGAATAAACACAAACATCATTAAGAGTTCATGTGTTCCAGTTAAACAACTCTTTGGTTATACTCTCATTTCCTTAATGGCTTTGTAGCCATAGTTCACCCTGTGTTAATTCACAAATCATTGGCAACCAACATGGTTTCTTTTGCCTTGTTTTCCTCTGAGTTAAGTGAGAATATGACTTTGTCTTGATAGGATTTATTTGCCTTACAGCAATGGCTGAACCCTTTCAAGCCCAACTCATTAGGGAGTGTGTTTTGGGGAAGGGGGGAGGAGAAGTGAAGGTCACTAGAGGTTAATTCCAATCGCAGTGACTCCTTGAAGCAACATGACAGCATGTCTCCTCTGCTCACAGACTGGATGAGTTCTTGGTGATCAGGCTGGCCTGATTACAACTTGTGGAAGATTGAGTCTCTTCCTCTCTCACACACACACACACACACACACACACACACACATTTTCCTCCTCCCGCATATACAGTCTGTATGTATTGTGTTCATTAATTAGGGGATTTGCACTGTGTGTGCACATTTGTTTATTGTATTGCATTAGGTTTAGTTTATTCAGCGTAGCAATGGTTGTAGCTGCTAAAGAATTTGTGGTATTATGTCTGCCATAACAAAGGCAATTCCAATAAACCGAATTCTAAACCTAATTTGGATGTTTTGACAGTTTCACAGTTTTATGTGATTTATTATGTCCGATGTCTGGCTGGGTTGATATGTGATTGTGTTCCCCTTGTTCTTGCTGTTGTCTTTTATTGTTTTCATCAGCACAAGCTGCCATTTTATGACTTTAGTACTACACCTTGATCTTGAAGGAAGCAAGGAGAGCAAAGGGGAAGAATGAAAGAAAAGGGAGACAAAGGAGTGACCACAGAGTGGTGAAGACATAACAGCAAAGAAAGAAAGTATGTGAAAAAGAGAGAAAGAATGTGAGGCAGAATGAAAATAAGAATGAAAGGAAGAAAAAAAAAACAAAGACAGGCGAGAAGGCCTGAGATGTGGGCCATTCATAAGCAGACTTCTCTAAGGGATCTTGGGCCAGCACACCTGCTACTATTCACTTCAGAGGAAATAGACACTCTGTGGAAGAGAGGCTCTTGGCCTCGGGACAAAACCACTGCAGCGCCAAATTAGAAACAGGAAGGACTGTGGGTAAGACTCAGATTAAAAACGCACTCCCCACATGGACTCAATATACTGCAGCCCTGATCCTGCTCTGGAAACCCAAAACCCAACAGCACTATTTTATGTCCTAGTCAACAGAATGCCCGCAGTTTGCACAGTGACAGTATAGAGATTCAGTCCAATGTCAACCCCTGAATGGCCCTTTAAATGCTACCCGTTCTAATGAGGAAAATACTGGTCTAAGAATACTTTATCAGTTTCTGCAGTCACAATAATAGTGCATCACAATTGCATTTTCATCAAGACTGCTTTGTCCTAAACAGGCAACAGTATACTTTATGAGTTCAGTCATGAGGAAATATGTGGATGTCAAAGAAAACCAGAGTGGGCCTGAGCCTTCCGTTTCTCTCACACCGGCCTCTTTCTGGTTTACAGCTTCTATCAGCACCAGAACCAGACATGCACGTACCAAAAGGGAGGACACAGCACTGAGTTTCCCACAGACGACCATTAGAGCAGCTAATGCTGTCAACAGGCAGCTAGCAAGAAGTAATGATCCATAACACACTCTATAAATGACTGAATCGAGCAAGAGGTCTGTGAACGTACCAGAAAAGGAAATGAATATTGATTTATGCCTGCTGCCTGTCACTTGCAACCCTTGACCTCTAACGGGTTTCTACTCTGCTGACAGGAGCTGTAAGGCATTTCCTGCCCGTTCACGTACATGCACGTTCAATCTGAGGGAGAAAAGAGCAAAAATAAAGGGTTGGCTTTGTTAAAAAAACATCACCTCTTACGGCCCAGGATAAGGGAAAAAAGTATGCACTCATTCTCATACAAAATTTCCATTTCCTCATGGGCCTGTCCAAGTAGTGTGTTCCCCTCAATCTATCATTTTCACTGCGGTCACTGATGGTAGAACGGCCTACTGTAATTATTTCTACAGATATTGAGGACATCAGAGGTTGTTTCTCCTCACTGGAAAACAGACTACTCCTTTCTCATAAAGGTCAAGTTTTCATTACATGAAGCTCAGTAAGGATTAATAGAAGTATTCTTACGAGTAACTGAATGCACAGACACAAGGAGGCAACAGAAGGACATATTTGTATCTTAGAGAAAAAAATCTAAATAATCTAGCTTTGGGACTGAATCCATGTTCCATCTACCACTGTCCTCTTTGATGTGCCTTTCTACTCTGCAAGTCCTTTTCCTCACGGAAGAGGTCATCGCTAAAGCTATGAAGGGCCGCATTCACGGCAGATCCACTGACTGATGTTTGAGCCAGGCACGCTGATGGATGTACACACAAAAACACACACATGCATACACGCATTATGCCAGACGGGGAGTGTGCTCAGTAGTGCGACTCCAAGAGGAAAACCTGCCATGACATCACCCAGGGGAGTGCAGGTGCAGGGCCGGGACAGGAAGTGAGTCACAGGAAGCTTGGTGAGGCAGACTTTGCCATGCCACTGACAGGCTGTGGGAGAGCGTGGTGAAGGAGTTCCACCTCGTAGCTGAGCTGGCTGGGGCCCTCAGGTTGTGGACCTTCTCTTTACATAAACAGGCTTCTCTCATCTCCCTCTGCAATCAGGTGGATGGAGCCTCTTTGTAAAATTATTTTTCCCACATACCACTGTACAAGTAGTGTTACAAAAACAATACATCTTTTTCAACTCCTTTTTAACAATTGCATGATTTTCAGCATTTCATCAATCAATTTGGTGTACAAAGTTAACAATTGAACATAAAGAATATTATTGTATACTGGGATACTTTTGTATACTTTTACAATTCCTACACAGCATATTATATGATAGAGACATATGATTACAAAACAGCACATGCTCAAGGGCTAGAGATCATATGTATACATGCTGGGCAATGTTGAAAATAAGTGTTTGCAAGCATTTCCCCTGAACATTTTCAAACTGCATTGCTCCAGCACAGAGAAGTGTGACAGATGTACTGTATGAATGGATGGATGGATTGGGGAGGTGGTGTATGTGTTCTTGACAATGGCAGTCCAGTGGTTCATACAAAGCTTATTACGCTAATGAGAAAAGTGTGGGGAATGGATTTGTCCCATACCACCCAGGGAAACAGAGCCAGTTTCCCCTGGTGCTCTGCATCTGGAAGCAGCCTTCTGGTAATCTGCTCTAAGTACAAAAGGTTCAGCACCAGCTTGTTCTCATAGACCACCAAGTGCGGCCCCGAACTCCATAACAGGTCTTCTTTCATAGCTGGGGATCTGCTCTGATGCTTGGTGGACTGGGTCCCAGGCCTGGAGCTCTGCAAGGTGCCGCATCAACACTAGTGGCAATAATGATATTAGTGTTGGCATTCTGTAATCTTACACTTTGGAGTCGTGTACTGTGGTCATGAAGAAGTCAAACCTTCCTTGTCTTTCTTATCTGCTTTGTGACCTGCAGGCGTGGGGGGGGGGGGGGGGGGGGGGTTGTGGGGTTGGAGATGGGTTGTTACCAAATACGGAAAAAAGATAAATAGACAAAAATGTAACAAAAATAATAAAAGA
>JAVQJD010061348.1:0-31623 GCA_036023655.1 Nannoperca australis | reverse complement strand
TATTTTTCTTAGGAACTGTAACGGATTACAATTACATTTATTTTGTAATTTAACTACGTAACGCCGTTACATGTAACTAGTTACTCCCCAACACTGCCTATAACACAAAACTCTGCAGCAAAAAGCCAGAAAAGCTGGCAGTTAGAATGGAAGTACAGAGAGTTGTTGCAGTAAATACACCGTTTTGTAGTCACATTGGTGTAAAGTGGCATGTTTCAGAGTTGTATTGCAAGTAATTTCAAGTTTTAACTCGTCTGCAAATCTTTGGTCTGAACTGTCCTTACGACTGAGAAGCTTCACAAGAATGTAGCACAACAAACAAAGCTAAATGTCAACAACAGCAATGAGAGAGAAAGAAAATCATACACAAAGAAAGCTGTTAGCGACTTCAAACACTACATATCGATTCCAGCCTCTAATAATTCAGCTGTGTCTGAAGATGACCTTCCAGAAGTGACTACAAAGCCTTTTTTCAATGTATTATAACCCAGCCTCTGAGGGGGGAAGCTTTAGAAGACAACACAGAGACATTAACCATCAGTACACCTATTTATCTACTAGCTGCATTCAATGAGTTTAACTTCATTAAAAATTGTAACTTCATTAAAAACCTGTGTGTGTTCCTCATCCAGAGGAAGGAGAAGAAATCCACATAAAGTCCTGCCACTCTCTGTCCTAGCACCCATTTTAGCTACAAAGACTGTGCAGCTAATACAGTAGCAACTTTACATCTTAACAGGATGCCTACGAATATATGAATAATTACATAAGAATTAAAGAATAAAATAAGTACAAATGTTTTGAATGACAATTAAAAAACAAGACAACATGTACTGTATTAGTTGTTTCTGCTGCTACTTTTTTCTTCTTCACCAAAAATAACAGTCAATCATTAAATGTTTAGCAAATTAGGAAAATACAAGTCGCATGTCTTTTATCTCACCACTGGCGCTGACATGCGACCTCGTACGTTCAAAATTTGCACGACTAAATGAAATCTTCATTAAAAACCGCACGGCACTACAATAGATTGAAAGCGTGTGTAGGAGTGTGCTTCACTCATACTCCCCACACGTGTTCATGATTAATTGTTCCCTCGAGTATCTTGTAGATGTTAATGAGGATTAACCTTGCTGGCATAGACACAGGCCTTGGCCAAGGGAAAGTTCAAAATGGATTCAGATACATTGTATCGATCATGGGCTCTGATTTATCTCACCAGAAATGGTCTAAAAAATTGACACGTCTCTTGAAGAATGACGATGCAGATAATTCAAGCTCTTATCAGCCATTAAAAATGCAGTCAGCTACTTAGCAAGAAAAATCAATGAGCTTTATCATCTGCATCTTATAAATCTGTAAAGTGTGATATCCTACACAAAAATCATGATTAAAGAATATATTGACTTTTTGGGGAAATATGATTATTTACATTCTTGCCAAGAGTTTGATAAGAAGATCAATAACACTAGTCTAGAGCCAATAGGTGATTAGCTTAGCCAGAGTAAACAGCTAGCTTGGCATCTGTCCAAAGTAAAAAAATAATTCTGAAAAATTTGTTTTTTAACTTGTGGAGTTGGTTTAGTTGGTTTAGTTGTTACCCCTGCTTCCAGTCTATATGCTAAGCTAAACTTATTCCCCGGAGGGTATAATATCTTACTAACAATACATTGTTAAAGGAAGAGATTGCCATTTTGGCTAACATAATTAGCCTAATGGCTTACTTGAGTAAGATGAGATAAAAACCACTGGCATGTCTGTCTGTCAGTATAAAGCTAGAGCCAGGAGGCGATTAGATTAGCATAACATAGCATAAAGACAGGAAGCAGGTAGAAACAGACATCTTGGCTCTGTCCAAAGTGAAAATATTGGAATGTGATAATTTAATGAGCTTTAAAAAAGGTGCTGGTGGGTGCATTTTTCCAGTCTTTATGCTAAGCTAAACTAATTGTCTCCTGGCTCAAGCTTTACACTTAATGTTATACTTTATACTAACTTTATACTTAGTGAATTTCTCTGGAGATTAGTAAAGTATCTATCTATCTAATAAACAAGCATGAGAATGGTGTCAATCTTCTCAACTAACTCTTGGCAAGAAACCCTTTCGTTGTGCAACATGGCCCCCCTCACTTATAACACACTCTGTTGCACTGGTCGGAACATACTGGGGTGAGATGGGGTCTCAGTGTGGTGACAGGTGATGAGAAGACAACACTGTTGCCTCGAGCTACAGACACACTGCAACAGACAGAGGATGACAGACACAGATGACAGGGGACAATCTACAGGATACAGCGAGACACTGTGGGATGGGCTGAAAGTGAGATGAAAGAAAGTAGACAGAGAATGACAGGGAAGGGGGAAGAGTGAATAATAGTAAGGGTAAACAGAGGGGGGGGGCAGTGGATTGGAGCAAACATACAGGGATTAACAGATGAAAGTGGGTACAGAGCAAAGAAAAAAACGGATTAGCATTTGGAAAAACTGCCTTTGTGTGTGACACATGGATGAGTCATAGCTGGACTAGTGGTGATTGCTACTAGTCAGAGAAATTGACCAACAATTTTGATCCAAAATTGTACAGCATCACATACATTTTAAGTTTTTAAGATTCACAACAGTATTTGTAAAAAGGCCTTTTAAAAAGGGCATTCACATATATACTCTCCCCCAATACTTTGTCACCGTTGTCACAAACAAAACTGTATGTGCATCATTCTGCATACATCTGTTTATGTTTTTGTTTATCAGCAGATGTGCACACATAGTTGGGATGACATGCAGGATTGAGCATCCATCCACTGCAGCTTAATGCTGAACAAATCCTTATCTAGACATTAATCCCTATATTAAGATAGGCTTAGCTGCTACGTAATGATACCTTGCTGGATATGAGCATGTCAAGTTCAATTTCTGTTTTACAAGAAGATGGAAGTTCCAATTTCAACAAGCAATTTTTATGTGAGACATCTGCAAAATTCCATATCTAATATCTGGAGCATAATACGTCCATTCTTTGAGATAATCACCGTTATAAACACGGTGTATGTGACGCAGGGCAGGGAGTCTTCATTTGTACAGGTAATGCAATAATTAAATAGCGGTTCATCATGTCACTGTGGTGGTGCGTTCATACGTGTCAGCCATGCTGATGAATCCTAATCCTAAATCTCCTGACAAATGAAAGCAAAACCAATGTCATTAGCAAGTGCCAGTGTCATTATGGCAACAGGAAATGACTGACAAGGTGGCGTAAGTAAGAGTCGGAGACGGAATGAGGGTAATTAGGGAGCACGCCCTTAAAACTAAACTGTTACCCCGATGTATTTGGGATTTCACCTCATTGCCGATCTGCCCTCTCTGAATATCACTTTCATCCTGTCTCGTGTTTTTATTTCCCCACACACACAGTCCTACACATAAACACTCTGTAGGCCTGAAACTGCACACAGTGGTGGGCTGTATTACTCTATGAATCACTGCTGCATCCTGCTGCTACTGTAGCAACACTTGTGTCCCACACAGTTCAGTTCACACACAGCTACAGGACTAATAGCCTCCGTAACCCTCTCTACCGTCACCTCTGAGCCCGCACACCCCTCACACCTCTACACCAAACTGTGAGTTCCAAATTTACACTCTGTCTTCTTACCAATCCAACAAGGATCATTGCTAAAGTACAAATAGATGCCTTGGATTAATGAAGGATATTTTGGGAAATACACTTAATCACTTTTTGCTCAGAGTGAGATGAGAAGATCAATAGCAAGTTAATCTTTCTACCAGCATCTCTGAAGCTCACTAATTACAACACATTATATTACAGATTAAAGGGGAACTTCAACAATTTAGTTGATCAAAAACAACTTGATGAACTTGCAAGAGTCAAGAGATAAATAAAAGCAGAGGCTGAGATTTCCTGACTTTTAGTCCATAATCAAGCCCTAAAAACATTGCATCCTACAAGAACCAAAATCCAATGCAATAGTGTTTTTCATTAGACCAGACATAGTGCTGCTTTCAAAAGAAATGGCAATTCAGTCTTATAACTAGTATTCTCCATTACTAGTAAATTAAATGTGACATGTAAAATCACTGGAGTGCTTCTTTAAACAAACAATATATAACATGTTAATTAGCGATTAATTTATGCTAAGCTAAGTTAGCCGGCTGTTGGGGTACAGTTATTAAACGTACAGAGATAAGAGTGGTATCAATCTTCTAACAAACACATTTTCCAAATTGTCAAACTATTACATTTACATAAAAACTAAATATAAACATAAAAACAAGCATAGTCAAGGACAGGGTTTGCTAGGAACATATCACATCACCAAAGCTATCGTGTTGTGCTGTAGCTTACAATAAGGTTATACCATAGATATCACTATGCAAGTCACTATGGAGGTATTGTAGGATATGTAGGGCCCTGGGGAGATTGTGGTAAACAGAATTTGTGCCATCGCAGCTACCGGTGAGTACAAAACAATAAAGCATCTGCACTTAGCCCAAACTGAGTCCATAAAATATGACTGCAATACAGGAATAAGACTTCAGAGGACAAAGTAGACTTCAACAGGTGCTGAGAGAGATAAGGGAGGAGTGAGGTGAAGAGGAAGGTCAGGGAGTGTGGACAAATGTTGGGGTGTCAAGAGTCTATTTGAGGGATGGACAACATTATTATGCATTTTATCTGCATTTTATCAACTTATTTCCTCCTATTTTTTTAGACAAACACAAAGCAAGTCATCCTTTCATATAAATACCAGAGGGTTTAATAGTCAATGTCTTCAACTGCATTGTGTTTGGTTTCTCTTGTTTGTGAGTGTATGTTATGCCCTTGACAGTTCTTTAAATCATTTGAATGTTCTGCAAACCACTTTTCTTATTAAAATGACTTCATAAATATATCCAACTGGAGCTGGGGGCAAAGAGAGGGTGTAGAGCACGTTAGGATAATAACGTGTCGCTAATACAAAGTAGGGCCATAAATTACAGTGCAGCCTAGCAGCTGAGCCACTACAGCCAGATTTCCTTCAGGTGGAGAATGTAACTTTACTCAGTGTTACCTTGGGAACCGGCTCGGTGAAATTACAACTTCTGTCTTCCTGTCATGTAGGGACTAACCAGAATCAAAACCATGATTCATAATTTATAAAATAATGACTCTGCTGTACAGACCCCTAGGCTAAATCATACCCGAAATGATGAAACACACATTTTCATAGATTTTACGTAATTTCCTTTTCACGGATTTGAATATATTTTAGAGGTATCTGTCATTAACCAATTTTGTTTGTTGAATGTAGTGGGTTTTTGGGTTGTTGTTTTTTTTAAAAAGCTCTACAAATAAGGAGAGGTCTCATTATTTCTGCCTCAGAGGTCTGCAAGCTCAGTAGAGGTAAAAGAGCATCTACAAGGAATACAAGTGGAGAACAGGCTGCATCCTCCATTGCGATGACTAACTGCACAAAGCAGCCTGCAAGACACAGTCGATGTCTGGAACCTGCTGAGTGGAGACAAAAAGGCAGTGTTTAAGGAAACCATACAACCTTTCCTCCTGACTTTGTCTTTCCTGTAAAAGAAACTTTTCAGATACCTACCTGGATATGTGTTCATCCAAAGCTGTGTTTGCACAAAATATAAAAAACCCACTCTTTCATTAAGCTGCTGGTGTTGTAACTCACTAAAACTCCCATGCATAACAGATTTTAATCTTTAGGTTTTAAAAGGAAGGTTAAGAAGATAGTTTTCAGTTTTGAGAAACTAGACATATTCTGTAGGCTTGTCCCAGAACGCCACCAACACCACTGGTACCATGCGCCGCTAACTTTGTCTTTTTGCTGTTTGTTGTGGAGAAGCTAGCATATAGTAGTTCCAGCTACCTGCTTGAGCTGAAAAAAACTAAAACAATGATTTGAGGAGTGGAAAAGTTCTAGGCTGTAAAACTAAAAAAGTCAGGTGAAAGATGTGAAACCTGAGTGGAACTGCAGATTTTAGTGCAATCCTCTGTGGGTTTGTCATTACAAGCGACCCTTTTCATATTACACACAGTCATTTGAGTGATGGTTAATATAAAAATATCGATTAGTGCCGCTTTGAGCAGGCTCTACGGGTCAGGTGATGTTAAATCCCTTCCCTCTCTCTTGCATCTGCTTTTTATCTTGTTGAATATCGTTTTTGTTTTCAGTCATTAATCACACATGGTTTTCCTGTACATGGAGAGGCTCACTGGATGCACTGTGTTTCTCATAAAATAGATCTGCCATTAGTGAGACTATATCGCCCACAACAACAAGCCTAAGAGACTATAGACAAGAGATGCATCTGTGCATAAGGAGGGTCATTTAATCATTTTATTTGCTCTGTTACCTAACAATTTACGGTTCCTAAATGCACCAGGGTGACTGTACAATGTTTGCCTGAACATGAATCTAACATAACACTAATGCTGTAGTCTGTCTGGGGAGAGTGATGATGCACAAAATAAAAGAGGAGAATTTTTTCACAGTTAGGGGGAAATTAAACAGCTGTGTAAGAGAAAATAAGGAGAATAGTTGATTTGTTGCGCTCATGTAATATTCATCAATGCAGCTATGCGTAGTAGGAATAAAAAGGTTCTTGTTTCAAAGTTGTGCATTTATTCAGGGATACAGTGTAGAGAGAAAACAACAGAGGAGGTAGAATAAAATGCCTGTAGATATTAATATGAACATTATGAAAGAAGGGTTCCACCTTTTTTTATATCAGACAAGGGTATGTATCTGCTAAGAGGGATGATATTACTTATTGTCAACAGAAACCATCAAGGCACATTGCTTATTGGAGCATTAAGCCTGCAGATCTAAAGACAAACATTAGAGCAGTGCGGTAAATTCATCTTGCATTTTGAAGAAAACACAGAAAAACAAGAAGCTCCTTCAGCAACATTAATGCAATTTGTTCATCATGTGGAACTGAGGGTGAAGCATGTCTCCATGAACTAACAGGTACCATAGAGATCACTGTTCGGGAGCAAACTCATCCAGTTTGTTCACGTTACTTCTGGCCCATAAACAAACACCAGTGAGACCTACATGGAGGGAGCAGATCCAGAGCTGAACTGAGCCACACTCCTGCATTGCAGTGCAGTGACCTGGGCCTCACATGTCACATCGCCGCTAACAGCAGAACAGCCAATTTAACTCCACGCACCCACTGAGCACGCTTCTAAATCAGTGTTTAATCACTAGAATGACAAGCTCAGCTAATTGTTGCCCTCCTCCACACCCACATCCTCCCGCTCTCTTCCCCTGTCAACTCTTTCCGCGGTGTGCTGCCTGCTCAAGTACTCAGAAGATGACTGGCTATTTTGAGCTATGCTGTCGTCTGGATACGATTTACTGCTTATTTGAGCGATGCAAGCAGCCTGTCTGGGCTGCCATAGCTATTTGCAAGTGAAAACATGGTCAGGTTTGACTGGATGTCTGCCAGAGTTTGTCTTTATACAGAACTGGGATTAAAATGCTTTAAAGTGTTAGCGTTAGCCTTGTGAGAGCATTTGTAATTCAATATTTCCAACAAATAAAATGGAACTCTTATTCTCACTCTGATTTATAAATCTGTCTGTTGTCTTTCACCAAGCATAGACACACAAGCGCAAAAATGAACTCTCATGATCAAAAACTGCACGCAACCACAAGAAACTGAGCATATTTGATTTTAGAAATGTATCCCTGAAACACTATGTGTGTGTGTGAGAGAGAGAGAGATAATGCATCTGCCTCTAGAAAGGAAAGTAGGGAGGGATTTTTTTATTGCCTCTGTTTTGACATGAGTTTAACCAGGCATTACAAAGAGCTATTTAATTTTTCAGGGTTGCATCTCAGTTGAAATTCCCAAAGAAATGCTTAAAAAAAAGCCACACTGGCAACCAATGTAAACTTGCATTCAAAGGTCATCTCCCATTGTTCCACACAACATTCATAGTATAATAATCATCCTTCCAGTACAGTTTAGTAACAAAATAACTAATGAGCTAAGTAGCTAAGCTAATGAGGCCAAGTTGAGAAAGGACACTAAAATGTGCAATAACACCCGAATCCAGAGGAGGGCACTAAAGCAGTGAAGAACCTATAAAATACTATAATTGATGGATTATGCATGCTGGAAACTATAATCACTTCTCTCATAGAAGGAGGTAACAAAAGGCAAAAGAAAAAAACACAAAAAAACCTTTTTCACTGCACTTATAACAAAAGAAAACACGATTCTATCTATTTTTTCCCTAACATCTGAACATTTTAAATAATGGTTTGACAGCAAATCTTGACAGCATTTTCTTTTTCAGTGACAGAGTCAGACAGACATTAGGCCTGAATATGGTAGAGACCAAAAGGGCTGGTTTGAGGTTGTGGTTCAAAAAGAGACAGAAGTGTTGTGTGTCACTCAGTCTGGTCTGAGGCCTGTGGTCAGCCAGTGGGACGAACAAAGTGCAGCCATGTGTAGACAGTCCTGAGAACATGGACAACAGTGCTCCCTATGGGCCTTGCAGAGAAGGTCATTTTCAAAGGCAGATGAGAGGGTTTGGAGACTGTGAGTGCATTTTAATGGTTTAGAGGAATTTTACCGTCCTAGCCAGTATTCCTTAATCAAGAAAACTTTAAAAAGGAGGGAAAAGTCAGTTGTATTGTTGGATATAAATAGGCCACCTTTGGCTGAGCACAACACTAAAGTGCAGTATGTAAGTATTTGGACAGTGATATGGTTTTCGTTGTTTTGGCTGTTTTCCAGCACACTGGATTTCTGAAGAAACAATGGGTTTAAAGTGCTGACCTTCTGCTTTAAGGGGTTTGGCGGTGTTCACATCTATATTGGGTGAGTTGTAGGACTCAGTGCTTTATACCCTTAGGAGGTATATATAAAAAAAGACTAACATTTCTTTATAGTTCATTGGATGTGGACGTAAACACCCTCAAAAAAGAAAAACAAGGTGAAAGTCAACACTTTACACTCAAGAGTGATGGTTTCACAGACAAAACTAAATTGTCTGAATACTTACAGACTGCACTGTATGCTATTATGTGTGTTTTTTTAAGCTCACAAATCTACTTACAGAACATATTCTTTTCTATTTCATTTCTACAATCCAGCTTGCGGCCGCGCCTGGCAACCCCTCGAAGAGCAGTGGCAGAGCTCCATTAACATATTTGGGTTAGAGTCTCACAACCTGGCAACCGAGCAGTGCAGCTGTGCAAAAGCCCCTCAGTAGAGAGGACACAGTAACACAATCACTCTCCAATAAAATGAAGGGAAGCGACAGGGTCAGTTTGACGCCTGTGCAGTCGGCAAAACAGTGACACGGGTACGCAGAGAAACGTAGGTGATGCTGTGATGCCATCATATGTTAACATTTTATTGGATCAATCCGTCTTCTCCACTTTAGCTAAAAAAGTAGCTAATCCTGCTAAAAATAGCGAGCAGGATGTAACCCAGGCTTACTATATAATTAATTGCAATTAAAGACGAATGTTGGGTTTCCCTAAATGACAAAGAGAAGTCTGGATATGTATTCCACATGTCTCCAGATGTCCCCGACTACACCACTACTTTCCTTGACTTGACCACAACTGTAATTGCAGATGTAGAGCCAACGCCAGACTGAAATGAGTACCAGCAGATGAGCAGTGTACCACAGGCTTAATCCACCTACGCTATGATATACTGTCCGACCCCAAGAATTAAGTGTTTATGATGGCTGAACATTGCTACGGCCGTGATTAACTACAGAGGTGTGAGCTGGGATATTGGACTGAGATACTCAAAAAAAAAGGTATATATGTCAGGGGAAGGTATTAGCAGGCCTTCCAAAACCACCATCAGCAGAGAGAGAAATGGAAAGAGGGAGAAGCAGCAAAGGAGGGCAAACGTTGCTTATAGAGAAGCAGGAGGAAAGAGAAAGAAATACAGCAATAAGGTGGCAAAACCTAAAAGCGAGCACCAGCGTAACCACAGCCACCCTTCATGCAGAATCATCACAAAAGAAGCACAGCTACAGTTTGAGTTAGGCCTGTTTTCTATTCATCTAGCTTTGACTCAGCGAGTAATTGGAGACAAGTGTGGCGCTCCATCACAGCATGGAGCTCCTTTACTGGCTAGCTTCCTCTGACGGCTTGTGGCTTGAACTACAGGACTGTGTTTCAACAATGAAGCTGCTTGTTTTTGTGTTATTTTGCCACATAGCTGCATCTTACTCGCTCCGGAAAAAAAGAGTTTGAGAGGAGAAGACATAGCGGCATGGATTATGACAGCTGGGTTTCTGCCATTCAGGCCACTAAAGTTGCATCCCGAAAACACAAACTCAATCAATTAAACTGCAGGAGGTGTGACTCCCATAGACACAATCAATCACCAGCAATATGCTGAGACGCATGATAAAACGGCAGCATCTACATCTAATGAAGTATGCTTTAAGAAAAGGCCTTCCGTGTGTGCACTTCATCATACAGCCAAAGATTAACGCTGCACTATACATCTTCATTTTGATCCTGAACAGAAGGTAAACCCATATGTATCTGTAGACACACAGACACACATATAAAGCAAAGATTTGATCAGGAACTCACACAAACACACAGAAGCTGCTGAAAAAAACCAGCAGCAGCCTCGGCTAATGGGACAGAGCTCGCAGCGTCTGCATCTCCCATGTCTCATCAAGGACGGAAGAAAAACATCCTCCAACAGTTTGTCTTCCCTCCTCTCCCCCTTCGTCTGCCCTCTCTCTACTTTTCCCACTCACTTTCCCTCCCTCCCTCCCTCTTATCCGTCTGTCTCATCTCCAGTCCTCCAGTGACAGTTTCTGACAAACGGAAGGAGTGTGGAAAAGCACAGAGCAAGTCTATATTACTGCTACAAGTGTATATATTGAATTAAAATTGTAAGCAAAGTTATAAACGTGAGACAATATCCCTGAACCATGACAACGGGATTTGACACTGTAGAGAAGTTCTGACTAGATGTGGCAGATTAGAGTCCTAAATTTGGAAATCTAAAATGATCTCATTAACATAGTGCAAGTCTAACTGTGCAGTAGCCCCTATAATAGCTACTGTGCAGTGATATGAGCTGGTAGATTTCTGTGAAAAGAGCACTCCAGCAATTTAGTATTAGAGTTCTGTAAAATGGGGGTACTTTGCAATGGTTAAAATCAATCCTGCTGAGGTTGAGATATCCTGACTTTTAGTGTCACATTAGTTACATTGTTCCTTATGCTAGGAAGAAACAGTATAGTGTGTATCCCTAAGGTCTAATCAACATATTGCATTTGCTTCCTTATAAAAGATTTGCTAAGCCACTTTTGGGATAATTTTTAAACGTGCACTGTTCACTACATTTTGTAACACACTGCTATGTTTCTAAATCAGTGCAATAGTGTGAAACCAGAAAACCAAACAAAATGGGCACCCACTCATGAAAGATGTACAGCAGTACTATCTAAGTCCCCATAGGAATTACAACACATTAGCTAACAATACACATACACAGTCCACCAGCCCACAGCCCAGTTAGCCCAACAGTACATCATCAGTTACTTAGAACGCCGTATTAGCAACACATTAGCTCCAGATAAACTGATTGCAACAAAAAAAAGTTAAACTTTTTGACATAACAGCTGAAAGGATGCCTAAAAACAATCTGTTTTGACAGTAAATTAAAGATGTCTGCTATAGAATGGTGCCAGTTGCTATTAGCAACAGAATGTTGAACTTGAAACCAACTGCTGCTGGCTCTGGCCCAAGACTAGTAAACTGACATGTGTCCCTTTAAAAATGAAATGCTGTATGTAGTTACATGATCTAAACCCTTTCTTTTCAAATAAAATTAATCTAATTGATGATTCCCCCTTTAGAATTAGACAAAAGGATCGGATCCTTAGGTGTTTTTTGTTTTTTTACGTCACTTCAAGTTATCTGGGCTGAAGGTTCAAGGGCTCAGAAATGTGCAATAAACTTAATTCCAACAATCCACCATCGGTAAACATTTGAAAAAGGAGGATCTGTGTTTAGCTTGCTGGTTTACTAGCAGAGCAACAGTTCCATCAGAACATACGGCTCCTGCAGTCATTAAAGAGGGGAGGGCGAGCCGACCACAGCACGAGCGGTTACTCATAATCTCCAGAAACCAGTCACTCAACCAACGATGGTTCCCCCGGGAAACGTGCACTACATCACAAACAGCCACCGGTGGTAGAGTGGCAACCCCTAAAAATCATCAAACAATAGAGAGGGAATAAGTCTTGTTTGATTTAATCCAAGTGGGTGAGCATGTGCAGAAAAATTACAGGTATTTAAAACAGAAAGGTAACATAATAACATAGCAAACAGAAATGTTAACATATTTTATAAGATTTAGATCACCCCTTGTGAAATTTGGAAAGAAACATTCCTTCCTCAGTGAACAGGAGAGTCAATACATTTGTCAAATGTATGATTTAAATACATTGATTAATAAGATATTGCTGACAGGTGTCTTAACCTATCACATAATGCCATAAAGGCCGGCGCCTGCTCCTCTCACCTCAGACCGCAGTGAAGATTAATGGCGGTGATGAAGATTCCTTGGATAATTTTATACTGTCATTATTGGGTTGTTTTGATTACAAGTCATGGAAAAAGTCTTCATGCATGTCTGGCCAATTTAAATCCAAGTGGATGTTGTTGAGTGTATGTCGTTGGTGAAGGTCTGTTTTCCTGAATGCCATTGAATACTCCAAGTATGGTTGTTTATGTAACAAATAAATCTTTACATCTAGATTTTTGTATATTTGAGATAACATTTCTTGAAGTTTAAGGGATTTTTACTTTGATTAGAGGGCAAGACAGTGGTTAGCGAAGGTTCTAACAATAACACGTTACTTTAGACATCTTTAATTTGGATAAACTGGAGGTAGCAATGATCTGGTATGTCCTTCTCTGTATTTACTCTGATTGTGGTCGAAGGTCATGAGAAGAGTAGGGAGAGTTGTTTAGTTTTCACAGGGACTGTTTCAGCTGGGCTCCGATAAAACTGGAGTTACTGTACATTCCCACAAACATGAACACACACATGCACACGTTTAAAGAGAACAAATACCAAGAGACTCATTAGGTTTTCTGAATTCTGTCAAAATATCAAACATAACACTTTGAGAAGACAGTTCATTGGAGACAGTTTGATGAGTGCAAAGAATCATGGGTAAGAAGAGAGACAGACAGCTCTTCAGTGGGCAGGAGTGCTTAAAAGGGGCTGATGAAATTAAATGGTTCCTATTACATGTACTCTAATATCTCTACTGAAAATTATTATTTTGTTGTCAAAGTATATATATATATATATATATGTGATTTAAACTAATAATTACGACCAACATCAAAAGCATCTTAAGAACTTACGTGAAAGCAGTTTTTACAAAGAGCTTTACAGGATCACGCAAGAATAGTAAAACATATGAGGAGCTAGTAATAAGCACAAGCAAAAGAAAAGAGGAACAATGAAAGAGGAATAACAAGATGCATAAAATTACATTTTGTTCTAGTAGAGAAACCGTAAAAAAGAAGCAATGCCAGCATTAAAGTAGGCAGGATCCAAATGCGTAACTGTGCATAAAAGCAGGACGGCGTCATAAAAGTGTTTTAAGAGGTGATTTAAGTATAGTCCATAATCCTTATGAGTGTGAGTGTGAGAAAAGGGAATAAAATAAAGTGGCTTTGCTTTAATTGGGAGTGTTTTATGGAGCTGCTTAGTATGGGATTTTAATTTCGGAGAGAGCCCATACACACCAAAGTCGCATGAGTGTGTCATCACGTCCACCAGTACAGAGGGGTGAAGTCACAGTACATATACTGTACACAAATATGCAATGCAGCCATTACAATATTGACTGAAACACCAGATGATACCCTCTTCTATTTTCTGAGAGGTGTAAGAGAGAAAGTGGAGGAAAGATACTGAGTAAACAAGTTGGAAAAGGTCATAGGTACAGCGCCTGTCAAAGTGTGTATCGTCCACTGTGTTATTTTGACTGATGGAATACAGGAACTGTCCTGAGGGAGCCATTGATCGGGTTCTGCCCATTTCCTCAAAGAGAGACAGTAACATCCAACCCCCAAAACACACACACACACACACACACACAAACACACACACACACACACACACAAAGATCCAGCAGAGGAGAAAAAGAGGATCAATGTCTGTCAAAAATAAACCAGGGGAAAACATTCCCCTGCCCCACCCTCAACACCCATCTGTTGGCGCTGTAGCAACCCCTGCTAACCTCAGCCATCGGCTCCACAGTCAGCCTTGCAAGCAAGTCTCTTTCTTTTATACACATATTGAGGTTTATCTGAAATTCATAAATTAGACCTCTTGAGATTTGGGGTCAAAGATGTTGTAGCAGAGGGAGATCCCCATCTAATTGAGTGGATGGAGATCAGTGCTGTATGGAACGCTCAGCACTAATTCAATTTTGTGTGTGTGTGTATGTGTGTGTGTTTTGTGCATGTGTGCAGAATGGGTGACGTATTACTAGCACTAACGTTTTGCAGACTGTCCGTGTTGCCTCGTCATCTGTGACGTGACGTAATGTAAACAGATTAGGCTACCACCTGTGCTGCCAGCAAGCCTCAGCTGATGTGTTGCTTAGTTCAAAAGCCTTCAGTGAAGCATTTTCTAGCTAATTGGTCCACCAACTGAGGCATGCTGCTAAGCCCCGTTAGTAAGGACAATGTCTCTTAATCTTTTAAAATCTGCAGCACACTTTTTGCTGGAAAGAAAAATTGTTTATTCTTTCTTTCACAAAGTGGCATCTAGAGATTAAAGAAATACATTTGCAAATAAATCATGTAGGGCTGCAACTGATAATTATATAGATTCATTTGTAAGATATGTACTGTTATATATAAAATATGTATATGATTGTAAAACATCACTTGGTCTCTGAAATGTCTAAAAAACATTTTACATTTTAAAATTGCTTGTTTTCTCCAACAAACAGTCAAAAACTGAAAGACAATCAATCAATCATATATGACAAATTCTTACATTTGAAAAGTGAATGTTAGGCATTTTTGCCTGAATAAATATTTATTTTCTGTTGATCGAAAAATCGTTTTAGCCCTACAATCCTGGTTCTACAAAAGAAATACCCAAAATAAATTACATACATTATATGCAGTTATATATACACTGATTTTCTTTACAGAAGAAAAATGAAACAAAAAGGTGAGAGGAATATATGAAACAACTTTTTCCACAAGCTATTTTGCTGATAAAAAAATCTAAAAACACATGATGCAGCTATATGTAAAGTCTTTCCACTTTGGTATTACTATTCAGTGTCAGACAGCATATTGCACTGCTTGGAGGAAGAACAAGACAACTGGAACAGAGACTGAACATAACCTGAATACAGAGAGGGTTTAAGAACACCACAGTGCAGAGATGATACAAAAAGGAGGAGAATTCATTTTCCGTAATGAGCCTTGTACAGAGTGTACAGCCTTTTTCTTCTCACACACAAGACCACACACACACACACACACATACACACACACATTTTAATCCCGCAGAGGATCCTTCACTTTCTCACATTCTGGACTCACGCAAAGACATCCCCCTCTCTGAAGCTGTGGGTAACCGACTGTGTTCGAGGACTTGAACCTCGCCTTGCTGCCTAACACCCCTGCAAACAGCACAAACCCTCGTAATTAACACGGCTGGCAGAAGTTCAATCACTAAAATACCACACAGGAGATAAGGCCCATGGGGTAAATGAGTCTCGTGTCTCTTGGAGCCGGACAGGGGTGAGGAAAGTGTGGTGATTATTCAGACAAAAGGAAAAGTCTCACTGCTGCCTTGCCAAGAATCTCTCACTCCCTCTGGACAGAGACACTGCCCTCCATCTCAACATCTCAACACAACATGGCTACTGCTAATGAGGAGGAGGAGAGAAGAGACAAACAGACAGGGGAATTTAGAAAGAGAGGACCGCTGAATGGAAAGAGGAGAGGAATACTTATGTTGAGAAAGAATAGATGAGAAAATCAGGGAGAGGTAGAAGATAGATTCAGGAGACAGGGAATGCTATAATAACCCCATCTTCCTGTTGCAACCAACTATTTTCCCCTGACTGAACTTGACTTTTGGCTGGCAGCAGAAGTAATCGCTGCAGACCTGGACTAATATAAAAGCAACAGCTCAGGAAATTTCTCTGAGTCTGTCTTAGTTCTTCTGCAGATAACTCCAGAATCTATCTAGGTGGAAATGTATACACTTTTATCTGGAGGAAGACAAGGCTGAGTAGTGATCCGTTCACCTCCATTTGACCCTCAGTGAGCTAAGGCTAAACTGCCACATACAGACGCCTACACACACACACACACACAGATATACACATTCATGCAGGCAAGGTTACTGAGGAGAAACCCATCTACTCAGTCAGCTGGAAAGCGGCGTATGAACTATGAAAGCGACTGTGCCACAAGTAGCCGTGGTGGATTAGTTTTCACTATCTCATCAGCCGATCCAGTGGGCTCAGCAGCTCCAGAGGACGCCGGCGCTGCGTGGCTGCCGATTTGTCACACTCAGGGGAAATCAGAATCTTCCTCCATCACACGCCACAAACCACCGTCTGGTTTAGGACACTTTGCTCAGGAGAGTCTTCTAATGCACAGGCACAGACATCTTCACAGGGGCACACTTATATTCTCGGTAAATTCAAGCACTAAACTCTTCTTTTAATACCCAAATACAGCGATGTTTCCTGACTGATCACATACATTTACATGGAGAGGGAGCTGGCCTGGTGCAACATGAGAGCTATCCAAATGAGTTAGATTTGACTCATATACATATATTAGGCAGCCTAGTTTATATGAAGATTATGTCATTTTAACCATTCAGATTTTTACAGATCTGAATGGTCTGTAAAAAATAATGTTTGACTCTTTCTGTCAGGATTGCATTTTGTTAATACAAAGTCGAGCTGCTGTACCTCTGATGAATGGATCTCAGTGTGTGTGTGTGTGTGCGCGCGCGCGCGCGTCAGAGAGAGACTGAACATGGTATGCATAAGCATGCCCATGTATAATTGCCGTGGTCAGGGGAGTTTTATTTCTGTCTGCTAATTAAGTTAAATTATATTAAATATCACCTACTAAGGGCCATATTAAAGACTAATTAGACATCACAGAGTATGTGGCAGCTGTACGGATCACCTCAACAGCCCTGAACACATGAAACAAAATTAAAGCACAACCGAGCTGATTGGGAGTCAGCATGGAAACTCACTCCGTTCCCACATGCTTTTAAACCATCCATATTTTGTCATTTGAAATTTCAGTGTCATTTCTATATTTTATTGAAAATGTGATAACAACTAGAAATAAACATTTCCTGCCGCAGGTTATGTTCACATTGACCTTTATAAATCCTCTCACCTGTCTGTCCACCAGAAGGATTGCATCATAAGATTTACTGCATAAAAGTCAAAACAAACACAGAAGATTGAAAAATAAAATTAATTAAGCCTAGCAGTTGTAAACAGTCAGCACAAATGGGTACTGTATCATTCAAGATGTTACCCTGGCAGATAGTGAAATGTGATGACTCACAAAATGATACCTGTAATACACCTGCCAATGTGGCTACAGAAAAAGGTCAGATGGATTTGTCCTTCCTGCTCACTGTGCACGCACACACACACACACACACAGTGATGATGAGATCAGCATGTACACACACAAACAGCACTTCCACATCAAAAACAATCCACATCAACATGACTCAGACAAATAACCCACACCAATAACACAGCTAATCCCCACCAAAGGAGAACAGCAGCCAATAGAACACAACTGCCACAACGGCAGGCAGACGGAAAGTAACTCTGCTGCTTTTCTGGCTGCTACATAAAAAAGACATGAATGCTAGAGATGGAAGGAGGCGAGGTGATTAGCCACATAAAGCTCTTTTATTATTTATAGTCTCACACACCACAACCCTGTAGCTTTGGGCTGTTTCATGTGAAAGAACGTCACATGTTAACATAGAACTCAACACTGGATTATGGCACAGAATAAACACCTTAGACACTGAGAAGAAAGGAATAATACGTCTGTTTTTAAACAATGGAGCTATTCAAGCACCCACCAAGCTTCGCTGGACTAGTTATGTGACTGAAGCAGATTCAGGTCAATAGTTCACGAGTCTAGGAAACTTGCTTCATTAAAGAAATCATCAAACCTACTAGAGCTGGGCGATATGGCCAAAAATGCAACCACAAAAAAAAAAAATTTGTTGATAGATAATTATCATGATAAATGCGAAATCATTATTTCTTTCAAGTTCAAAGGCTGTGTTTTGCTCCTGAGTGAAAGTTGACGTGATTCTTTTAATCCTGTTACCTGATTGGCTTTTTTATTCCTGGCTTCTTCTTTTCCTTCTCTTTCTCCTTCTGCATTAGCAGCCCCCTCTCCTGGCATATGGGTGGTTTATTGTATCTAAAATTTGTTATGTTTATATACAGCAAGATTTCATTGCGATAATTATCATTATCGTTTTATGGCCTAGCCCTAAAACCAACACACAAGCTAACAAATAAACTATTCAATATTCTACAAGGAACGTTTAATAAATGTAGAACAAAAATCTGAGCAGATGCTGTGAAAGGACATGACCTCAGGCATGAACGTCAATGTCAGAAGGTTTATCTGTCCCTATTTAGCACTGCTTTAATAGAGGAGATGGCACTGCAGCCCAAAGGGACTGTCCTGCAGCGAAGGGCAATATCCTTTAACTGCTGGTGCTCTCAAATCCAATTACACCAATTTATCGATCGTCATGAATACCAAGCTATTTGGGCCAAACAGAATCTGACTGGCTTTTATCTTGGCTCAAAAATAATAATAAAAAATGTGAAGTTGTCCTCTTTCTAAGACATCAGTGTGTGTGTGTGTGTGTGTGTGTGTGTGTGTGTGTCATCTCTAGACAGAGAGCCAGGAGGATAAACACAGGAGGAAATGGAGGTCAGTTCCCTGACCGAGTGACATCTTCTGCCACCTTCTTTCAAACAGATCCAAGCCTCCCAGTGTGACTCCTGCTCCCTGTACCTGCCTGCCTGTCGCCGTCACCAGAGCTAAAAGAAACAACAGCCGACGTCAAGAAAAAGAAAGAAAGAAAGAAAGAAGCTACAGCCTTGGGATGGATGAAACATATTAGACCCATTGGTCAAATCTGAGATAAAACATAAAGTGTACAGATTTGAATATTACACAAGTCAGTCTTACCATAAAACAGCTGCAGATGGTTTTATTTAAAGTGGAACATTAATAAGAATAGGTTAAAAAAAAGTGTTTGTTGTTACTGCTCAGTGGCACTTGTCTGAACACAACTTCATTACAAAAAAAGTCACTATTTTACTGACTAATTAAAACTGCTGATGCAAAATATCCCCCTTTGATAAAGCGCTGCATTCTTGAGCCAGGAATTACTCCGCACAAAGAATGAGAGAAAGATTCTGGTGGCGAGAAATGACTATGGAGTGCACCTGCCCACAACTTCACAAATAATTGAGACTTATCCAGGGAGCACGAAGTCAAAGTAATGTGGAGCCTTTCAATAGGAAGGATAAACTTGTCACAGAAGCAATTGAAACGAGTTTTGGAGTGAGCATTACAGGTACAGTAATTGGCCTATCCCTACAAGGACTTGCCAGGCATATGTGTAAAGTGGATCCTTCCTAACAAGGAGAGCAAATTACCCTTAAGAGTCACCAATAGCTGGAAATCCAGCCATCTTCTCACCACTCACACAGAGGCAGTGGTGGATAGCAATTTCAATAATCATTTCCCAGTCTGACTCCCTCTGGAGTGCTTGTGCTGTTTGTAAGTAGACCCACGTCTGCGCTCCCCTGAGTTTCCTACCATTCCATAATGAGCCTCTCCAGCTGGATGGCCACTGACACGGTGGAGGCCAGAGATCGTGCCGCTTACCCTCTCTAATTGGCAGAATCACACTCTCACTCTTTAGCAGCAGAGCAACCAGGGTGCATGCGGGAGTTACTAAAGATGTATTTTAGTACTACATAGTTATACAGTGCCTCACAGTTAAAGCTATTAGCAGAAAACCTCAAAACAAAAGGAGCAACAAAAGAGAACTGATCCAGAGAAAACAAGACAACATGCAACACTTCAGTCTGTAATAAGCTGATGATCTAAAGGTAAAATGAAGTTAACTGTTCCATGTTTAGGGGCAAAGACAGGACAGGTACAGTCCTCCTGTTATTTTAAGCCAGGCTCTTGGGACATCCACTTACCGCCACAAACTGTTAACACGCACGGGATACTAACAAAGGGGCGCCAATCTAGCACAATCTGTACACACAATCCTGAGAAGAGGTCTAATCAGGCAACAAAAACGTTTGAATGGTTTAACAGACATGCCAATAATAAACAATAACACACGGTTTTATCTTCATTTACTTTGAAAATAGAAGCCAGGGAATAATTTATGTTATAGCCAAACTACCTTTACAAGTGCAGTACAGCACTGAGTCATCAGCATAAAATCATAAGATACATTACAATGTCAAACTAATAGCATTTAGATAGAAAATAAAATAAGTCAAAGAATACACCCTTTAAGTGCTTTACACCTCCGCACAGCAACAGAAATATCATCTCTAATGGCCACCGGCAATTTGATAACATCAGAATCAGACCAGTAAGTAGCAGGCTTGGACAGGCAACTCCACTGTCTCTGTACTACATCACACTGTACCGTCTCTTTATTTTATAGACAAATAACTGGTTTCAATTGAACTTTTCAAAATTAAAATGATGTAAAATCATGTTTAGTGAAAACACCACACTAAAGCCTTTAAACCTTTATTTTCTTGTTAATGACACATTACAAATGACCTGCAGTTGCCTACATTACAACTTGAGGTGAACAAAAAAACGGTGTAAAATGCCCCTAGCTCGTCTTATAGCTGTGTGTTTACATATTTATTACAGTTCAGTTTTTATGAGACAGAAGGTAATATCAGTTAGGTGTTTCAATATTTCTTATTATTCAGCATGGGGGAAATTAAAATGGAACATTTGAAGTGCCAGCTGAGGCTTATAAACTATACAATGAATCCTTCAACAGGGTAATTTACAACTTTGCAGGGCTGACTTCATTCAAGGAAGAAAAACAAATGTCAGCCATGCATAGAAGAGAAAACCCCACAGGGAAAGAGCCATCTACTGAAACACTCAACCACCATCTGCTGTAAACAAGCTTTCATATTCCTATACTGTAAACTTTGAAACATTTTACATGTCATATGGAAGTAAAATGGGTTTTCTTTCCCTTTCTGTAACCTATTTTGAGCTTTCCTAACAAGCTGCATTGCAACAAGAATGCACAAAGCTTCTTGCACAGTAATGCAGCAGTGAATAATAAAATAATGATATTCTGAATCAGAATCAGAAATACTTTATTAATCCCAGAAGGGAAATTGTTTTTTGATACAGTTCAGAAAGGGGCCAGTCTGTATAATGAGTACTTTTATGTTTTTATATTCTCAAAGTGTATTTAGCTATCAGTACTTCTTTGCTTTTGCTTAAGAACAATTCTGAAGGCAGAACCTTTACTCATAGTGAAGTATTTGTACAGTCTGTTATTAGACATTTTCCCATTCAAGTGAATGAAAAAGTGTGTCCAAACGTTTGACTGGTACTGTACTTTTACTTAGTTTAATTATCTGATTACCTTTTCCACCACTGTAAACAAATTACAACACAGACGTGTGACAAACGCTCATGCTGAGGGAGTCGAGACATCACTTAAATGTTTTTGGAGGCATTGCCTGAAGGAACAAACAACATCTAACAGTAAAAACACAAATTCAAACAAAAACAAGAAGGGAAGGAATCTGTATGTCAGATGTGCGATCGTGTAAAGCATCAGCACTTTTAGCTGCTGAAACAAGCTAAGTTCACATCAAACATACAAACACAGAGCCTGATTGCTTTTATGAAGAACTGTTGAATAGATATCTGCCTGCTGCTACGTCAACATTAATCTGTTCATCTTTGTGCAGCTAACAGCGGTGATAAAAGCCTTAGAGGCATACATTATTTTTGATCATTCATGACAGCTTGGTGGGAAGAACATTTTACAGCCCAGTAATTTGGGAATACACCATCTTTGCTTTGAAACAGATTCTGGGAAAATATGTTAAGTTTTAAGCAGCACAGACCAACGCCTGCTTTCTAGTTTGTGAAACAATATCGCTATGCTCCCAAGAGTACAGCTAAGATGTTTAGTGCTCTATGTAATGCAGCCTAATCACTCGTGGCATCCACTCAAGAACACAAGACCACTGAGGATCACCAGTCAAATCTGAAGAAAGACATCAAATCTCCACAACAAAATAGCTGATGCTGGGGCGTGGTAGGTAGTAAGGACCATATTTGTGTTTACAAAATTATAGGGTGCAACCACACTTAAAACGCAGCAAAAAACATATCTTGGAATATGTTGTGACATTCGATACACTGGAACTTTAATACTAAAACCTTCCCCCGTTAGTCCTGCTGAAACAACACAAAGCAGACACACTGTTCTGACCACACATCTGATGGCCAAGCCCCCATGGAGGCCTGTCACAACCAAACTGAATCCCCTCAGACTGCTGTTTGTGACGGGGCGCGGAGTGGGAGGGAGTGAAGGACAGGGGGGTGAGGAAGAGGAGGAATGGGCCAGCACTTGTCTCATGTTAAGTAAGAAGCCGTGACACCGGAGCAGAGCCTTGATGCTCGGACCGACTGACCCCCGCAGACCTGACAGCCCGCGAGCAGGAAATACAAGACAAGCATCTTCCCCCTCGCGGCCCCTGAACCTTGATAAACCATACTGCTGGAAATTCTGTGAAATGACTGCATCTGAAAAGATGGCACGAGCAGCTGCATTCTGCCATTTTTCAATCAGATCATTTCAGTCACAACAAGAGACTTCAAGTACAATCTCCGATAATTAAAAGGACAATTATTGGGAATTGTAAATGGCAACCAAAGCCTAAAGTAGTCTATAAATAAACTCTTGATGAACAGGCAGTTCAGTGCCGTGTTGTGCTGAAGCTTTGACTTCAAATGCATGAACATATCATGACTTGGCTTGTTGGCCAAAGCAATCAATTAAAATGGATAAAATAAATCTTCTGCAAGGAAAGCTGTCCTAGTTCGCCAACAGACGGATTACATTTGCCACAAAGTATTTTGTGCAGATTTACTCTTTTTCTGAGTTTGCCTAAAACATGCATATGTCATTTTTTTCTAACATCCCCTGTAGTTGGCAAATGACATGCTTGTCTTTGGAAGGAACACTTGGTTATTACTGTAGCTAGTAAGCTAGTTAGTAGGATATGCTAAAGTTGGAAGCTTACATTAGAGCAGATAAACACACAGTTTAATCCATTCCTTACACCTTTTCATTGTTTTTTGGTTTTGTAAATGCTGCTTGTAAATTTTTAAGATATGATTGAACAATTGCATTCGGGGTAGGGCTTTAGTAGTCTGAGATGCAACATGCATTTCAGGCATGTTAACCTTTTTACTTTAGATCATTTAAGTTCAAACATGATTGTAAAGTTGTAAGAGTGTATGAGGATGTAGAAGGGAGATTAGATAGACATTTCCAATACCTGGTAAGCATTTTTGTCAGATGAGCCAGCTGTACACCGCTACATCTGGTCATCTTTGCTCACAGGCAAATGTCATCTCTCCTTATCAACTCCTCTTAAATCCCTTTGTATGCGTTGCCTAAAATGTGTAAACATACTAGACAAAGTGCTGGCAGGGGAATCCCATCTCACCTCAGCCTCTCCTCCTCCTTCTTTCGCAGCTTCATGTCTCGCTGGACCACTTTCAAGACGTGCTCGGCCTCGTCGTCCGTCAGGCCTGACAAGTCCAGCTTTCGCCCCATCGTTCCTGGCCTCGCCACGCTGAGCTGCTGCTGGTCCAAGAGGGGAGGACGAGGAGAGGCGCAGGCACCGCTGCTCTGGAGGCCGAGGCTGGGACAACCCTGGAGGACAACAGAGGGATGGAGAAATGAACAATGTGTTTGTGCATTCATGGAATCAACTCTCTCCCTTTGAGTTGAACATTACCCATGTCTGACACTTAACTCATCTGAGTGTCTGAATGAACTATTTTACACAAGATATTCAGTAATTTATGACAGTGATCAACCTCTATTAGCTAAGATATTACAACATCAATAGATTGTGGTATAATGAACAGAAATATAAGAATCACATTTTCAAAACAGCAAGCCTGTTAGAACAGAGATCCAACATGAAGGTTGAGGGAAAAGGAACAATCTCACCATGCAAATAATGCTTGAATGTTTGCTTTAATGACTTGTGAACAAAACATGTTGTGGCACCGGTTGCTTGTCTGGAGGATGGACTCTGATCTCTGAGCAGCTGAAAATTGGATGAGGCTTTGCTTCCAAACCAGAGTGCAGTAGCCCGAATGTTTTTTTCAGCTCATTATTAATTTGATACTTAACAGGCCACTGAATGGAAGAAATAAAACTTGTTAAACTGTTAAAACTTGTAAAAACTGTAAGAATTGTGTGTTTGTGTTCATCAAAGCTGTGAAGAGCCAGAGTTTGTCTTCTGTCAACAAACACAAAACACATTACACACAGGATAACAGATGTCATGTTTCTTTGCCCCAGCGTGTAACAGGCATTTCTTTTGCTTTGGAATAGGTCATCTTGTCTGTTATCTGGCACAGTGGATGTGCAAATGTAAACATACACTACACTTGGCTGCAAAGCTTACATTTACTAATTTACTAAGATAATCAGCTATACGGCATATTAGTGAAATCTCGTGTGGTATGATAGGCGACCTTTGCACCGCCCGTAAATCACATTCAGTAAAAGTTTTACAGTAAATGGGTTCATATCTTAAAGTTGGAGACCTGACTAAGTTTGTGATTGGACCAAGTAAAAAAAAAGACCGACAGAAAGAATGATGGAGAGGTGAGATCGAGGGCCGGCCCATAACATTAAAACTGACAGCAGGAGGAAGAGAGAAGCGGAGACAGATGGGGAGATGGACAGAAGGAGAAGGTCCATTAACTGCAGCGTCTAAACAAAATGGGAGAGCACTGACGGTGGAGAGAGCGATGATGACTCAGAAGGCCAGACAATTATGTCCGTTCTATTATTGGGCCAATAGCTTCATCGACAGAGCGTCTCTCCTCTCGCTCAGCATATCACTCATTCCTCCAGTTCAGCTCAGGGCCTCTCTGAAGACAGACTGCTGTTGAACATTGTTTTTAAAAAACAGCTAGTGATCTGGCTCATGTACACAAACAAGTCATGTTTTATCTTTTCAAACTTAAGAAGCAATATTGCACATTACATTTGTTATTGTGAGACTCCATTTATTCACTGTCACTGTTGAATGTCCTGTAGCATCTATGCAATGAAATAAACTTAATAAAAGATTCAAGAGCGGCTGTCATTTTGATGAAAAGAGTCATGAAAAGAGGAAAATTGTTTTTTCAAGTTATCATTTTACTTCATCCTCACAGATGTCTCCATCAGATGCTTTCATGAGTCAAGTAGAAATATATAATCCACAAGGGCAAATGCAAACACGTATACTTAATCACACACATAAAATGTGAAAAAGAGCTTTTGTCACATTCTCAGCTACAGCGGGAAAAAAGCTGTAAAATCACTCAGTCTCAGGCATCTGGTATCACACAGTGTAAATACAGACTGTCACAATGCCATTCACAAACACTCATTCAGCCGCTGTGATACGAGACCTTGCCCTCGCCTGACAGAACCACATTTTATACACTAAATTTTAAAATACACACTCAGCCACATGTGGACGAACATGTGCCAGTATGTTTCCACACATACTGACAGATCCTGCATACCACAGGCAATGGACTGTATTTCCTGAGCCTGGCACAACCTCATGCTTAAAGTGCCATAAAGAAGCCTATTTACCTTACAGTAAGATGTGCAATGTCTCCTGCACCCTAAATCCTTCTTCAATACCAATTCAAATATTGCTGGTGAAATAGTTTGAAGGTTATTGGTAATAAAAATGATGACAAAAATATTAGCCTGACAGACAAAATGAGACCTACATCTGGCAACTTTTTCATTTTTTGGTGTCTAAAAGATGCGAGAAGGTTCCTGGTGTGAAAACGTTGTCACCCTATTAGCTTGACTGTATTAGTAAGAAACTACTGCAAAACAAATGTGCTCAATCATGGCCATCATTTGACGGTCAGGCGATGAGATGATCAATACCACACTGACATTTATACAGTAAATATGAAGCTACAATCAGCAGCTGGTTAGCTTTGGCTTGTATACAGTAAGTGTTGACATTCTGTTCAGACTATGTTGGTCTCAGAATCTTTCCTCGGACCGTTCATTTATGGCTGAAGCCGACAGCAGTATCTCAGCTCATTTTACTGACATTTCTTTAAAAATACAGAAGACTTAAGAGGGGGACAAATACCTTCTCACAGCACTGCACTGCAGAGCTTCACGGAAAATCAACGCAGGTACTCTGACATATTACAAGACCACCCGGGAGTGGCTGGTCTAACATATTTGTCTTCAGTCACTGCTGCTCTCCTAATCTATAGTGGAGATTAATGCACCATTACTGTACGGCAATCATTGTATAGACACAAGGGAAGGCAATTATTCAGGCCTCCTTTTTATAGTGAGTGGTGTCAAGGACGGGGATGGAGTATCGTTAATGTCTACAAGAGCGTCTGCCTCTGAAGCTTCAGTGACGCACATACTTGGGGGTAGCAAATGTACACACAGCCAATCCATTTTCACTTGTGACAACTTGTACACACACACACACACAAACATTATGCACATTGTGTCTCACATCTCTGCTTCTTCTATGGAGCCATGCCACCACCCTGCAGCAACACTAACACACACCTCAACAGTAGCACAGATGAGCCATCAGTCTGTACACAGTGGAAAAGAGTGTGGGCTTACAGGCCTTCCTTAAGTGACACTGATTGGAGACTCTCTGTGCTTCAATGCTCCACCAATTTCCTTCAGTCGTCTCCGTGAAGAGACGTTGTCGGCTAAACTGAACACCGTCTTGGTAAGCTGATGTACCCGACGACCTTTACCTCTCAGATGTTCAGGCTGTCTTTTTATTACCAGCAGCTATTAGACTGCATAGAACACGATTCCCAAACAGTCCTAACCTCAGCAGCTGTCTTGTTTTGACCAGACAATCTACACTTTGGATTATTACATTCCTGTTGTCCGATCACTACAGTTTACCTTCATGTGTGCATGTCTCAGCACATAGGATTTATCCAATAGACAGATTACAGTAGGGAAAAATCAAGGTTGCAGTACAGTACCACAAATGTTTAACTCAGGCCACCGGTCTGCATGAAAGTTAGAACGACTGCATTTTCATTTGATTCTAATTCGAGATATATATATATTTTTTTTTAAATCTCATTTAAGTTATCTACATCCTACAGTGCTATACAATCAATACAAACATTTTCATTCATACATTTTTCAACATCTTCCTAGCATTGAAAATGGTAAAGGATGTAAAACCCCTTTTAAAATATTGTTTTATTTTCGGTTTCATTTTCTGTAGACTAATGGTAGTTATGGCTGCAACAGCTCATTTTCTCCACGAGGATCTAGTGTTTCAGATTATCTTATTTGCAGAGCTGCATCCAGGGAATTATGGGGATTTAAATGATTTTGATTTTCTGTGTAAATCGACAGCTGGCTGCTGTAGGTACCATCAGCCAGATGATTGGAAATAAGTCTTGTAAAACATTATTTTATCAGTGGTATCCTTTGAACAATCCTTACTTGAATTCGTTTTGAAGACAAGCGGTTTACCGTTAACAGCATCATTAGCGGAGGTGAAACACATGCAACAGTTGTTACAAAATATAAAAACACAACTTTGGTCACTACTGTCACATTTTGACTGGCACTACAGTGAAGTGTACTGGTGTAACACTGTCAGCTTACAAGAGCAACACATTCAGACTGACACTGAGAAAGAGAGAATGGCTTCAGAGGGAAAATAGGTCATACTGATTCATCTCTCAGGAGAATGAACAGTAACCTGTATTTTCCCCCAAAGAACACACTGTGTGCATCAATCAGCTAACACGTCTTTAATGAAAATGTGCACACACTGATACTAAATCATCCCAAACACAGCAAAAAAAAAAAAAACACCACATCATGCATTGTGCTGCAGAGCACTTGTCTCTGCTGCTGTCTATCACCTCAGAGAGTCAGCAGAGGATGGGCGAGCTGAGAACAGGGCCCTGTTGGAGTGCTAAAAGGGCAGGTGCAGCCAAGCGCTAAATTAACTGCTTGTTTTAGACACTCTCCATTGGATCGGCGTTTCATCCCAGCCAGAGGGAAGGAGATTGAGAACAACTTCACTGAAATTACTATTTGGACCGAAGGTGAATGGCGCAAACTGAATTTGCAGATCTGCATTTACAGACATTTATTGTGTTCTGCATTTGCGTGTAGATGATCCTGGAGAGGATCCTACACTGTGCTTGAAAATATGTGGGAATGGCTCACTGCAACTCCTTTAAAAGCCCAAGCTCTGTTTTTGTATGTAATGGCCTTTCTTTGTCTCTCTGGTCGTTTGTCTTCCTACATCCACATGACAGCAGAAACATGTGTTCAGGGTGTTTTTGCAACCCAGGATATGACCAGTATCTGTCAAAATGACACCAAGAGGAGAGAAAGAAAGAAAGCAAGGGCACATCCTGCATGTCATATTAAAATTTCTATTCCTCCAACTGCTCCACCATCTGACCAGCTGTTAAGTAAGAAGTACAGCACACAGTGTGAACAGGCCTGTCAGCAGTCATGAATTTATGAGAACACCAATTGAACCAAGGAACCTCATTTATACTTAACATCCTTAAGGGAAGAGCGTTGTAAGTGGTTACAAATGGCATAAGCATCTACAAATGAGTTAGGGCAGTTAATGGAAATGCTTCAGAAAATCTGCATAATATGCAGAATGTTGGCCGATGTTGCCTTTATAAAGCTATCAGAATTAAATACAATGGACAATGTGCATTTTCAATAGATGGGGGGAAAGCTACAGAAGAAAAACAAAGTAATATCCTGACCCTTATTTTAACACATGGGAAGTACATTAAACCACACACAGAGGATTGAAAAAGATGATTAAGATTATGTCACTGAGAATTTCAAAAGAATCTAAGATTCAAAATGGCAACAACTTCCCTATGTGAATGGCTCCACAAGTAAAGATGATGTAGTCACAGCCCTATGTAGTTTCTATTGCTGATATTTGGGCCATAATAGGCCTTTCTCACAGAAGACATTCTGAAATGTCACAGAAGGAAAGGCACAGGTGTCAATAATGGCATCACTGATGGCTGGATTCCATTTTGCTGCTTCAGTTCAGCCAGTTATAGGTTAGCTATTTTGGATAATGTTTTCCTTGGAATGTGTCACTAAGTACTGCAAAATGTTCTGGGGTAAAAAACAAACATTACCTAAAGACAGTAATGTCTGATGAGCTTAACCTGGGAAGACTAACACAAATGCTTATCAGTATCGGGAAAATAATGGTGATGCACCACTTCCTGTACTGTACCCCATATTTGATAGTGGGGACATTCAAATCCTCACCGGGGGCTCAGTATGAGGAAAAGCCCTTGATCATGTGTCACTGTTTGACATCTACCTGCTGTGTTACATCCATCGCTACCTGGCCAATTACCACTGTATGCAGAGCAGAGAGGAGGATGGCAAGGTGAGAATGCTGGAGCTGATCTGTGAAGACAAACACTACACATACATGCAAACACTTGACCTGAAGTGTTGGAATCAAAACATATGCCAACTGAATTTTCCCCTGAGTCATCGTGCATGTGAGTGTTGAGAACGACTGTAGCACAAACTCTAAAAATGGAATGTAATTCTGGCTGGGTGATCGCTTTTTATTTTGTATTCCTTGAATGAATTGTTAAGAATAGCAGACCGATTCATCCGGTACGTGGGTGAACGCAGTCCTGGTGTCTCCTTAAAAAGCTTTCCAAGATGACCTAGTGTTATTGTCAACAGGTGACTAAATTAAACAACAGAAATTAACCTACCTGCACACCCACTCAGAAGGGTTGCCAAATAGGGATTTCTAACTTGCATTCCTTAAAGTTAAAACATTACTTTGTTCTTAATTAAAACGTGTAGAGTGTCCCCATGTAAAAAGATGAGTCATATTCTGCACCCCCTGGACTTGGTTTTAGTTTTCTTTCTCACACACCTGATAACATCCACCTCACATCTCGCAGAAATACCGCACTTTCCTCATTTAAAACCCAGCACCTTTTCATGTCATTCAGCCTGCCACATGAGCTGACTGTATGATGACAGCTGTGCGTAATCCTGCGGGGACAAAAATCAGCTTTAGCGCCTATGCATGGACAGAGAAGCAGGCAGCCCGCAGCAAAGAGGTGACCAAAGACATTTCGCAGAAACGTGCTTTGTCGTATTAAGGTATGCACCGAGCCGAGCGCACATCTAAAGCAGGCACCTGACGCCGAGGCTCATGTTTCAGCTTCCATTCACCCCTGCTCATTATAGCACGCTAACATTCACCTATTTGCAGTGAGTTGATGTGGAGAATCACTTACACGGGATCAGTGGGTGCCGGATGACCGCCAGTTACAGTCTCTTTCACGTTATCCCAGATAATGACAAAAAAGACGCGGAGGGATGCGCCTCTGCGAGTGTAAACTTCCGCGACACCTGTCTGTCTCCCGGATACTTTTGGCTAGCCTGCCCCTCGGTGAGTCGGCTTATTATGTTTTTCCCCCAAAGCAGCAGACGCAGGCACCGCTGAATGGGCGATCACGAGGTTTGTATTACACAGAGGAAGGAGGAGGAAGAGGAGGGAGGGCGCACTGCGAGCGAGGTGAGGGATTGGCACCCAACGCCGATTCGTCCTGTACTCATAGGGCCATAGAGCAGGTGTCGGGATGAAGCTGTGAGGGAAATCTGCGGGTTGGGAATCAGAGATAGTTGAGTCTGTTTCCGTGCTTGGCTGATCTGATATCTAATTCCGTTTTTCCCCTGCTGGCACCTGGGCATCCTGCGCTTCAATTTGGCACTGCTGCTGTTAGAAGAAGAGGAGGAGGAGGAGGAGGAGGAGGAGGCGGCGGCACCGTGTTGGCTGGCTGCTCCATTCACAAAGCCAGGCACTGTGCAATTAACCTCAGAGCTAGATGAAAACATCCTAATGAATCCACATCTATCTCTCAGATTCACATGCCCCTGTCTGCTATGAAACTATTTCATTGTCTCACTATTTTAGTGGTTTACTTAACTTTCATATTCCAGCTCAGTAAAAAATCATGTATGTGTGTGTTTTCTATCTATGTATCTGAGAAAGCCTAACATAGTCACCATCGCATTACCGTAATTGTATTTCGCAGGACCGCTTGAGTACCCACTGTCTTCCTGAGCTGTGGTCTGGAAGAGCATCAGAGCTGAGGAGGA
>JAVQJD010061337.1:0-37454 GCA_036023655.1 Nannoperca australis | reverse complement strand
CCTAATATAGACATAGTGACAGTTAACCTAGCCACTTAATACAAAGAGACAGTTTATTTTACAAAGACTTATATTCGGGGGGAGTGTGTGTGTGTGTGTGTGTGTGTGTGTGTGTGTGTGTCAGAGTAAATCTGGCTGAACTGAAAACAGAGCAGGGAGAGAAAACACTAACAAAGGCATTCTAGAGAGTGGGTGAGAGAGATAGCAAGACAGAGAAAGAGAGGGAGCGAGACCATAACATGATACAGAGGTGAGGTACAGACGAATGGGTGAAAATGTGACACAGAAGAGATGAATTTGCTCTTTTGATTTTGAGATATCAGATAAAACACACAGAAACGTTTGGCAGCTACATTAACTGACATCAAGCAGTTGAAGTAAACAACAGTAATGTTTTGTTATTTTGTTAATCGATCAAATATTTAAGTCATTCTTCAAGCAAAAATGCCAAACACTCTGGTTCTCGCTTGTAAATTGTGAGGTTTTGCTGCTTTTATCTGTTTTATATCACTGTTAATATCTTTGGATTTTGGACTATTTGTCGGACAAAACAAGCAACCTGAATGACATCACTTTGGGCTTTAGGACATTGTTATGGACATTTATTTTTACCAAACCATTTTCTTTTGTTTTTTTAGTTAGTTAATGTATTTCTTTTCTCATGTCTCACTTCTGATCCGGTTTAATTACAGTGCGATGACTTCACTGGGCAGTTGGCTGTTGGCTGATTGGTTGGTTGAACCTCAGGTTAGATGTGGTTGTTGTAGTTATTGCGAGAATGTGTAAATGTAGGTCAGTAGGTCATTTAAATGTCTGTAATTCAATAAATGAGGTTTATTGTAATGAGTAACAGTGCGTTTATTCTAAAAACTCTGTATTGTTCTTATGTTCCTGTTGTTCCCATGCTGCTCCCATGTTGCCCTATGGATAGCCCCCTTTGCAATTACAATTTCCACCTTAAACAGAATCCACACACTTTATCCCTGTAACACAACACCACTCACTCTGGATTTGGGAACATAAAATCCCCCCCTTGATCTTGTTGTGGGTCTCTGGAGGGGGAAGCACTGAAAGTGGAGAAACATGGAGGAGAAGAGGTGGGGTGACGATGGGGAGAAAAGGGGCAGTGGAGGTGGGAGTGGGAGTAGGAGGAGAAGACGGAGTACATGAGAAGGGGGGAGGGTTTGATAAACATTGTGTTGCTTTGTTTAGGTTAGTGGGCCATAAATTCCAAGGAAAGGGAGGGAGGAGGACTGGAAGAAAGGAATGAGGTGAAATAACTGTAGGAAGAAGCTTAGAGGGGAGAAAAGGACGGAGTTGTTCTTTAGAAAAAAAGAGAGGTAGTAGTGGAGGGAGAGGAGAGGAGAGGAGAGTTTGTTTGACTCAACTGACTGATTTCACTCGACTCCACCAGACACGGCGGAGTCTGCATAGTATCAACACCGCTGGGGAGTGTGTGTGTGTGTGTGTGTGTGTGTGTGTGTGTGTGTGTGTATCAACAGTGAGTATCAAAATAAAAAAAATCACATACCTTCACAATAAGAATCTCACAGCTACCTCCCAGTGGAAACCTCACATGTCCTATTTTGGTGTTTTTCTTGGTTCACATGTTGCTCTACAGCTGTGTGTCCGTTGGGAATTTCACTGCACTGCCTTCTTATCACTTCCAGTGGAAAGGACACACTACCCGCACCATTCAAAAAGACTTTGCAGTACTCTAATCGCTGTGGCCGAACTCATGGGCAATCCTTTCCCACAAGGATTTATTCAGTGCTGCTCACTTAAAAAAAACAAGTGCCTTGGGGAAATATGGCCTCAGTAGGTGTCCTGACCCGACAGTCTATGGAAACTAAACTATTGTTTAGTTCTATGAATGCATGGAAATAAATCTAAACAGCTGAATGTTTGGAGGCTCTGGCTCCTTTGTCTGTTGAAGCTGTTGGTGCTGCCTATTTTAACTTTGATGTAAGCCAGTCACATGCTGTGATGTTTACACATCTTTTGGGAGCAGTATGTATTTCAGTTGTAATAGCCCAGACTACGAGCGAGGAAGTTGTACTGTTTTGTAAGGATTAAATTAAATTAAATGAAACTCCTATCCATACAGGCCGTGGAGAGATGACTTCTAAGTGCAATTCCAGTGGATGTTATGGGGAACAAAATCACCTGTCCTTGTTCTGTGTCATATATACTCATATTTTATTCTTACAAATAAGGCTTGTTTTGGAGTAAGACGGTTAACATTACATTTATTTATTTAGATTTCTTTCTCTAATGTGTGTATGTTAAATGTGCCACATGTAGGAACTGAACTATTGATACATGATTTCATCACAGAAAGTGTTTGAGAAATCAAGCCTGAGGAGGACCAACCGGAAAAGTGACAGACAGATGTTCAACATTTAAATGTCTGTCTGCAAACTCCCACACACAGCCTGTCTGTTAGAATGATTGACTGTAGGTGCGTACACGCAAATGCTGTCAGGCTGACCATGTGTCTGCAGTCATCTAGTCATTTGCAGACAGGAGGGACAGACACACACACACACACACACACACCGGCTGGCTGGTTGGCAGGCAGACGGACAGATAAAAGGATGGGGAACAGACAGATATAAAAAAAAAACTGTGTAACATAATTTAGAGGAAAAAGATAGCTCTGGAATATCTGCTAGAAGATTTAAATCTCTGCTTACACAGACAGACAGAGGACCAGCAGTGTGGTGATGTGAAGATACATGGTTTGGGATGGAGATGATAATCTTAATGGACTGGTCATCTGTCTGTTAGCCCCTGATTCTCACTCACACACACACACACACACACACACACACACACACACACACACACACACACACACACACACACACACACACAGGCCATGTGTGCCATTATGAAAATGTTTCCTCTGTCTTGGCCTTTCAACCATTTTAAGTCCCATTTTCCACCTTAAGTGGGCTCTCCAGAGGAAATAAACCTTGAAATCAGGTGTTCATGGGGAAGCTTTATTTAAATTAACACTTGCTGTCAACATTGGCCGGATATGTCTGCCACAGTACAAATATTTTTAGATTGATTTTAAAACATATTATTACATGTAAAAAGGTCAATTTGGACAAACCCTCAGAGAAATATGATTCAACTGTGCAGATTTTTATCCTCTTTCATTATTTTGATTTCAGGGCTGCCCATTTTCTCCATGATCAGACTTGCTGTTCGTAATAAACCCCACACGCTGTAGGCACTTTTTTTCTTTTTCTCCAGATTTGGTAGAAACCAAGACAGAGTGAGAAACATGAAGAAACAGATTCATTCTAATGTTGCTTTGCGCCTACATGAGCATAAGGACCATATGAAATGGTGATATGATCACTGATATGAAGCTGTGTACCTGTCAGCTTGTTTTGATGTTTTTCTGCCCCCTTGTGGCAAAACACGCATTAATGCAGCTTTAAGTCATGTCTCTGTGATCAGTCATTTTGGGGTTTTCACAGAGAACTACAAATGAGGAGAGGATAAACAGAGATGGATGGTTTCATTTGTTCTCATGCTCTCTGGCTACATTTATATTATCATTACCGTAGAGGTCAAAATGTCCTTCAGAGGACGACTGGGCTGCTGTGAGCTCTTTACCAGAGGTATAAATATATGGCACTGCTGCTTCATTAGATTGTGAGAGACAGAAAAAAGTAGGATAATACATCTTCAGAAAATACAGGTGCACCCCATTGGAGGACTCCGCACTCTTATTTCTCTAAAAGGACTGACTTGCTTAATAAAATATACTTTTTATAGACATAATTTGTGGCATAATGACCTGTTGATGTGAAGATTGTGTGTGTGTGTGTGTGTGTGTGTGTGTGTGTGTGAGCTGCTCTCGTTGCCCGTGAGATCATCCTACTGGCCTTTTGACCTGGAAGTGCTTATGGTTCCTCAGAGACGCTCTGAAGGGTGTGGAGTGTTTCTCTCCTGAAATGTTGTCTTTGACTCGTTAGTCTGAACAATGTGAGGTAAATGGAGGAAATTCCACTGAGCAGGTTCAAGGTTTTCTAAACACACACACAAACCCACACCAATGTACGCTGAATCCTTCACTGCTACATGATTTCACATTCAAAGAAAGTAAACAAGAATAGAAAATAGCTGATCGACATGTTTATTTTTTATAGTTGAACATCTACTGTAACAAAAACTACAACAAGGAACTGCAGCTTCAAGTCAAAGCTCACAAACATAACCAGGTGGATGCTTGGTGCAACTCTCTAATGAGTGTTTATAAGTTGTAGCTAATGGCTTTATTAATGGTTCATAAATAATTTATTTTTAGTTGCAGGGCATTGGGGCCCACACTCCATTTATTAACAATTTACAACTGCAGACTTATGACTTTTTAATATTTATGATAGCAGATGACTTACTAACTACTACTTACACAGAGTCTGGCAAACAAAAAGCCGCTCTTATTAATGGCTTATAACTAATCGATAAAGTATTTGTAAATTATTTATAACTCATAAATTCAAACGTAATTGGTTACAACTGATAACCTCCTTCATAAAGGGTGCCTTATAATAAAGTGGTGCCAGAATAAAGTTGTATCTAAAAAAGCACAAAAATGAGCACGTCATTTAGTCAGCACCTTTCTGACATTGTTTTAACCAGAAATTGTGGATCCACATCCCTGATATTTATCCTTCACTGTGCTGCCTCTTCCTTCCTTTCATCTCTTCATTCGTCTCCTTTGACTTCTCTCCCTCCCATCCTCCTCGGTTCCCAGATCAACTTGAGGTGTCTATGGGAAATCATTAGTATAGATTGTTCTGCAGTGCTGCGTCAATACACACACACACACACACACACACAAACTAACTTGTGCATAATATGCCCTCTCTGCGTCTAATAGTGGAGGGATGTTTCAACTCTCTTTGCTGTTTAAAGTGTAATACTGGGAAAAAACTCAGTGGCAAGGGATTACTGTGTATGAGTGTGTGTATGTGTGCGTTGCTATGATGATGGTAGAACTCGGACACAGTCAAACACACAAACGAGATTGCAAAAATGACGACAAACACTCGTGCAGTGTGTCAAAGACAAAGGTGTGCTTTGTCTGTCCACATAAGTCAGCGGTTCTCAGATATCACAGCGGAGAAGAGAGAAAAAGAACCACAACAGGATGTGGGTTAGAGTGACAGAAAGAGAGAAAGAGTGTGTGTGTATACATGAAATGTATCAAGGATGGAGGGAATTTCCATTGAGGAAAGAAAGAATTTGATACTGAAATCAGACATATTTCAAATTCTCAGACGCACGCATGTGAATGCTAGCTTTTCTAATGCTGCTCATCAGTCCTGCATGCTGTCATGCCTCAGGTATGGCTTCTGTCATTGCATTATTTTTTTCATTTCAAACATCTCTCTCACTCTTTCTCTTTGCCCTTCTCTTTCTCCTTCTCATTCTTTGTCAGATTGGCGCTTAGCTCAACTCTATAAATATTTCATGCTGCCACTCCAATACCTGCCTATCAATAACCGAGACAAGACACACCTCAGGTCCAATCCATCATACTCACAACTGACTAGGCTGCAAAATGGTGTGTGTGTGTGTGTGTGTGTGTGAGAGAGAGAGAGAGAGAGAGAGTGTGAGTGTGTGTTGATAGATCATTTGTTTCTGCTGACAAAGCCGTTGGTTTGTATAAGCAGGCTGAAGACTCCACAGCTGAGAGATCGAAATAAGCCATTTATCATTTCCCATAGACACAAACATTCACATACACACACATACACACACACACACACACACACATATAGATGTTTACTGGCACATAGGGTTGCAGAAAATGCAGATTTTCTCTAATAATTAGTCAAAAATAAAAGATTTACATGAAGTAGAAGGAAACGAAATGAAATAAAATGAATTACAAATAGATACATTAAATACAATACATGATTTTTTTCTTTTAGTTATCAAACTCCTAAATTTTTTACTTGTAAAGTGACTCTCCCAAGCACACCACATCTTTACATGGTATTACTTGAGTCCAGTTTCGACAGCAGCATGTCTTATTAATAAAAGTTTTATATGTATTTGTACCTTGGAAACTACATTTCCTATGTGTACTTGCATGAAAAAAGTGCAAGTGTGTTCTGTTGGATGTCATTGTAAGATTTGTAAGGTCTAAAACATGGCTTTAAAACAGGAATGTTGTTCCTAAATATTTATTTATTGTTATCATTTTATTTTTTTATTTTAGATTTTATCCACTACATGGTTGGAAACTTCTAGCTCCAGAACATTTACTAAATGGATCTTGTGGTATGTTTGTTTTTGTCAGCTGCCGTTTCCAAGGTCAAGAATTCAATTGCAACGTCAACGAGAAACCCTAAAAGTGACCGGAGAAACATTTAAACATTTTTAACATTTACAATTCCATGACAACTCGGCAAACTCCATGCGCTAAGATCGTGTGATACGATCACAACTCCAGAACAGCTACTAAAGAAACTATAGAAATGTTGAGGAATCACATGGTTCATTATATTACTGTGAGGACATTCTGCAATCATTTTATTAAATGACTTTAATTTACTTTGCATACAACTGCACAATGTTCAGTCCTAAAACAAGAATGTTTCATCCTGAAAAGAAAGATACTGCTGTGCTAACACAATGCACACCGATGCATGATGGGTAACTCCTGTGATGGTTACGATGGTTTGTGAATGCAGTAAAAAGCAATGAAACGGTTTCACTGAATTGTCCTTAAGCCAGCCCAGTCTAACTATCATCAGCATGCAAATGTGAGGCTTGTTTTAATCCACCTGTGTGCCTTCAAAGCAACTATTTCAGCACGTTGGTGACACGCAGTAAAAAGTGAGAGCAATAGACAGTTTGTGGAGAAAGTACACCAATGATCCAGTGCAAACAAAGTCACTGGGGCACTTAAAACTATCCTTCCATTTTTGTACCCACTTATCCTGTGCAGGAGTTTTCCAGCTCTTATCCCACATGTTTGCCTGTATTTGGGACTATACCTACATACTCGCAGGTATAAATACACAAATAAAGAAATGAAACAAGGAATTCACACAAGAGACAAAGTTGGCTCTGCGCCTGAACCATCCATGAACCATGGTTCAGGTTCAGGCTCTCCATGGCTCCATGGTTCAGGCTCTGTGCCTCAGTAACATGGAGCCTAGAAGAAAATGAGTGGCATTATCTGTGGATCAGCCAACTCCCCGTAACAAGAAAGGGAATCAAAGCAGAGGAGGAGAGACGGGGAGGGGCGACGGGGGCACAGAGATGCATGGTAGAGAACTTCAAAGGTGAACACAGAGTTCACACAGAGATGAGGCTCAGACAACAGGGCCGAGCCCACATAGACTCTACAAAAAAGAGAGAAGACAGAACTGAGAACATACACATAACATACACTCGGTGGGGTGGTGGTGGGAGGGCGGGCAAAACTGCCAATACTGTCAACAATAACATCCTTCATTCTTGTTGTGTGTCTGTGAGTGAAGAAGCCAGCTGGCAGGCAGACAGGAGGAGGAGTTGGGGGCTGTAGGGGTCCAGTGGGGACTTTGGAGGGTGGGTGCTCTTGTGGGGATGTGAGCCAGGTATCAGGTGTAATCTGGGCTGAGAGGCCCCTCGCATGGGCATCCTATTCACCTGCTGCCCGGGGCCTGGACAAAGGCTGGGGCTCCGCTGGGCCACAGACAGGCCAGGTAACACTAGAAGGTCTAAATGGCTCCAAGGTGAAGGGAAGATGGTCAGAAGATTATAACATGGGAAAATGTTGGGTTAAAAACCAGGTCTTTTGACGAGCTGAGGCTCCACCATCCACACAGTCACCTTTTTCCCATGCAGCCGTTTGGAATAACTAAACAGGGAAATGCGTCACAGTGTTGATTTATATGGCGCAGAAATGTCTGTATTTATTTGTTCAACATATAAACATAAAAGGTAAAAATCAGATTAGAAAATCCTAATCACAATACCAGTACTGTGTTTCTTATACACTGATCACCCTATGACACAAACATACAACAGCAATTGCAGCGCAAACATTTTGCAGTTTCATTATTACTTGATGTTGCCTCATCAAACATAAAAACATAAAATCCAGTTTAACTGAAAAGTTTGACATTTTGGGAAAGGTGCTTATTCACTTTCTTGCAGAAAGTGAGATGAGAAGATCAATACTACCCTCATGTCTGTGGTTTTGATCTTCTCATCTAACCCTTGGCAAGAAAGCAATTAAGTTTGTTCAAAATGTCAAACTATTCCCTTAAAACCAATTTATTCCATCTTTACTCTCTACAACTTTGGTATATATCTGTAAAAGAATTTCATAAATTGAAAATAATTAGCCTTGACCAGATGTTACAGAAAATATGGTGCACTTTAAAAAATAAATATGGAATGAGAAAAACGTACAGACAAGGCCAGGTTGATTTAACTTTCACCAATTCAGCTGTTTTAGTGGCCTTGCTTCAAATACTTCAAATGCTCATCAATCTTGAAATGTTTGGAAAAAGACAAAAATCCTTATTGATTGAGTGAAAATAGAAGCTTGTCTCTCTCTCTCTGTGTGTGTGTGTGTGTGTGTGTGCACACTTGTGTATGAGTGAGTGTGAAACTGATCCGTGTTTTAGCACCAGGTTGTCCTCCTGCAACAACAGCAGTTACATTTAATAAAAAAGGCATGTTGATTTAGCATTATTCTGTACATTGTACTGCAGACACATACCTACTGCAGAGAGATGAATCTAAACAATGACTACTGTACCTGACTGACATACAGACAGACAGACAGACAGGTGTGTGTGTGTGTGTGTGTTTGTGTGTGTGTTGGCTCAAATGATTCTTCTTGTTTGCTGTAACTCATGGAGACTCTTTATATTATGGTAAAATGTCTCGTACTGAGACAAAACTAATCAAGTCAAAGTAGTTTTTAGTTCTATGACTATTACATTATTAACATTGTTAATCGTGCATCAAGTGACGAAAATAGGACGAAAGGTGAAACATGCCCAATGGCATTCAATAGTAGGCTAAATTACTTGATGAGATGGGAGTGGTTTTGCAGTGTTGCTTTTGTAGAATGGGAGGTTGTTTGCCTAAAATTTTGATGTTACTTTGATGTTAGAATTTTGGCCAATTATTTCTTAAATGTTCTATCTGAGCATGAAAAAAAGAGCAAATAATCTGAAATAACATTATAAGAGATGAGATGCTGGTATAAAGAGCTACAGTAGTGAACAGTCTGTGTGTGAGAGAGAGAGAGATGCAAGTACAATGGCTAGGATGGAAAAAGTAGAGACATCAAAGAGCAGTAGAAGAGAGAAACAGCTGGTCTGTGTGTGTGTGTGTGCGTATTGCATGTGGTGTGTACATGAACACACCTTCAAAGGGGACCCTAGATGTGCCAGCCCACCTGACTTCAAGCTTCAGTATAGGGACAAATACACAACTCATGCACACACACAGTACACACAGCGACTGAACTCTTCTCTTTCACATACACATGTACTGTATATGCAAACGCCACCTGTCACTGTGTCTGTGCATGTACCTGCATGTGTGTGTAAGTGTGTGTTTCTTGTCGATGTTTAAAGCACACAAAAAGTCACTCACAGATAAATCACCAGTTCTGTGGATGTTCAAGGAGGTTGTACATGTCCTGACTTGTCCAGACTCAATGCACCACAGCTGGGCAGGATCGGCCTGCATTCAGCCTCTCTGGAGGAGAGAACCAGGCTGGAGCTGGAGGGTGGAAAGAGGAGCTGATGAGGCCAATGTATATATTTTGCTGTGAATAGTTTCTGCATCGTAGCTGGAGCATTCTGCACTTTATCTGTCATGGTTGCAGAGGAATTTCATGGGAAACCTTTTTTATCTTGACATTTTAATATTTTAAGTTTATAGAAATATTATATTAAATATATATTACGTTTTAGACATAAAATCCAGAGCTTTTCAGCCAGCTGCTGCATGTATAAGTCACATCTCAAGTCTCTTGGTTTAAATGTCTGATCTAGAATGTAAGTCTTTCAGGTCACTGAATGCTGACCATTAAAAGTGACATTTGAACATTTTCTTTAAAAACTGTTCCAATCGTAGTGTTTGCATAGACTTACAAACAAAAACATCACATATTCTTTTACTACTTACTCTATATTTGTCAAAGGTCAACAGGATAACACACAGGTGCGTGAGTGCATGTGCTTACCTGCACACATGAGAGCGTAATTGAGGTATATCTAAGAACAACCTGAGGTGACGATGTTGTTTATCTCGGGTCAAAGCTGCTTGGAAGTGGTAAGGAGTACACACACAGACTAATTTAATAGCGCTGCAGCCAGGAAAGGAAACTCCCTGGCTTAGAAAGGCAGTGATCACTCATATCCTGATCTTCTGATAACAACGTGCGTGTGTGTGTGTGTGTGTGTGTGTTTCTTTTTCCATAGTTGCTGTCTGTCTTCGTTGATGAGTACAGCTGCTACGGTACGAATAAGACAAGCATTCCATAGCTCTGCTGCCATTTATTCTGCGCGCACGCACACACACACACACACACACAGACACGCACGGATGCTTTTCAGATATTGTCTGTCACCTCCCCATGTCGTAACGCCTCAGGTATGGATACTGTCATCACACTGCTCTCTATTTCTTTGTTGAGGTCTCTCTCCATTTGAAGAGAAATCATTGGTGAGGCAGAGGTGACACAACCCCAAAATAAGACACGATCAGATAGATACTTTTTATCAGTGTGTGTGTTTGTGGCTGTGTGCACACAGCAGCTGTGACTGGTAAGAACAAACCCAGTGAATAATAATAAAATATTATTAGGGCAATACTCCTTTTGTTTTTGTTAACTGTTACGTAAGGACTTAAAACCAAGTTATCTTATTTATATTAAGGTGGTAATCTTAAATATAACTCATAACTAAGCATTTGCCTGTATGCACCATACAGCTTTCTGGACATGACATACAAAGTAATTGCGATTAAAGTGCTTAAACTCTCTGCATTGGCTTTAATTCATATATTTATACTAGAAATGGATCACATGACTATGTGTTAAGTGAACGGGATCACTCGCAATGACAAACTCACAGAGAATCATTAGACTCATAAAACATTTTCGTTACAAAGAGTTTTCCTGCCCACAAATTTGAGTGTTTTACCTTACTCTAACTGTTGTCGTTGGCAGGAAGCTGTTTCCAGTGACAAAGCTTTAACAACCCACTGTACACTAACTGCTCAGCACCAAACAGGAGACAGATACAGTTAGCAACTAGCTGTTGAAGCATTTAGCTGGTAAAGAGCCAGATATTTCCTTCAGGAGTTGGTAGAGACAAAAAAAAAGAGAGCCAAAAGAGAGTGAATATTGATAAATAGGCAACATGTTCACCATATTAACTTAAAAGGTGAAAATACAAAATGTCAGTGTTTCCTTTACTGCTTGTTTCTGCAAGCCCCAAGAGCCCCCCCACCAAAACATAACAAAAATATGTTAATACAAGTTAAAGTTAGTTAGTTAGTTAAAGCAAAGGAAGTGGGTTTCCCGTGTCTGTCTTCCTTTTTCTGATATCTAGCAGGCTGTAAGCAAACACATGTGCTTCCACTGACTATTAGCAGTTGAAAATTTGCCACGGAGGCTAAACTGGCTAAACTGCATAAATAAAATAAAGTAGCATGCAACTGATTACCTTTTACTTAGCATCTAGTTTATGTAGGTCTTTAGGTAATTAAATTATAAATGAAAGTACTTGCTGAATGGTTGTAAAAAGGCATTACAACCGTCCCAGTATCACCAGCCATGTTTTCACATCATGTGACCTAGCCTGACAGCTAGCTTGACACATGTCAGTGATTTTTTTTTTTTAATCCTACAAAACAGTGATTCAAACGATACTTGTTTGGATTCCTAGACATTTGATCTCAGGACAGTATGCAAAAAATGGATCTGATAGAAAAGTTAAATTCTTACCTCACAAAAACTGTTTTGCTGATAACTTTCTCTGGGAGTTTCAAGTGTGGCTCCTTTTTTGTAAGCAGGAAGATGATCTAACTGAGCATGTGCAGAGTGAGTATAATCACTCTAGCTTATTTCTGATTGGAGGAATTCAAGGTGTTCCAATCAAAACCCATGTTACAACTGGTCCCTGGTCGCCCCTACCTACTGTTCCCCACTACATATGTGTGCGAGCACGAAGGCGCGCTTTAGTATTTTTCCGGTCTTTTTCCCCAAGTCACAAAGCTATGATATCAAATTAATGGAATTGGTTTGTTGCAATGATCGTCCTGGAGCAACATTAATTATGATGTATGAAAAACACCAACATGGTGATATCAGATCGTGCAGCTGAACCCCGTCTGTGTGTGCGTGTGTGTGTGTGTGTGTGCAAGGATTAATCCTTTGTGTTTGAACTGACAGCTACATGTTTCATAAAAGACCAACAGATAAAAGCACTGAGGAAGGCTGTGTTGTTGTGAAGTCATGTTTTGTTCGGAAAATCTGGCAACTCTTCAGCCTGACCGCTGTCTACACCTCTCCTAGCTGAGAACACAGTAACACACACACACATACAAACACACACACACACAAACTCGCACACTTGCTTTTAGAAAAGGTGTAATAAAACTTCCCTGTCAGTCTTTCATGTGTGAGGCTTAAGAGCTGTCACACTACAGGAGGAAACCACCATGCTTTGATAAGCCCTCCACACTGAACCGAAATCTGTACACAGCATGCATGGACGTGTGTGTGTGTGTGTGTGTGTGTGTGTGTGTGTGTGTGTGTGTGTGTGTGTGTGTGTGTCTGCTTGCCAAATATTCTCAGGTTTCATTGCTCAATAAGGCCACTTGATATCTAAATATATATTAAATAGTGGTATGGTTAAACAGTCCTGGCTGACTGTTTGAACTCTGCACGACACTGTGCATCATTATATTAAAGAAATGTACATCTGGTATAGACACCGTGTTAATGAACGCTAATAGATTGATCATTCCCTAAAATTGCAATGGTTTTGAGATTTTAAAGGTATCCTGTGGAGTTTTTAATGTTTAGTGGCGCCATGGAGCAATGTTTTACTTATGTATGTCATATCAAACACAACAAAACCGACACATCGAGAGAGAGAGCAATGTATGGAGAAAGTGGGCAAACAGAATAAATGGAGGAGGAAAAGGAGCAAATGTTCAGTCACACAGTGGAAGGACTGAGCCACTAAATGCAAACCCACTTAGGATTGATCACAAATAGGAGATAATCAATTCAACTCCAATTGAATTCACATCAAGCAGAGGGGAAAGGCATTTCAACAGAGCAGCAGAGGCGTTCTTCTGCTCCACCATTGATGGTGTGTTTGACGCACATTTGTCTTGTCGAGACCCTGTGGAGAATTCCAACCGATTATTCAGTAAAAATCTATATCTTTCTACTCCCCCGCCGTTTCTGGAATATCTCTGCTGTCATTTCATTTTTGTTGTTGTTTCTCATTCGCAGGGCTTTGTCCTCGGTGCAGTGTGGAGTCACCTGGGGTATTGGGTATTTACGATGACTGTACAGTCTGTGTGGACTGAGCAATTGCTCACACACACACACAAGCACACACACACAAACACACACACACACACACACAAGCACACACACACAGGCATCTCCCCCACGATGAACACACGGACGCTGTTCCATTGATCTGCTAATCTAGTGGGGTGGGGAAGTGCAAGACTCTCATTTAGTTAAAATCATTACCCCTCCCACAAGATAGATAGAGATAAAGAGATTCGGGGAGAAAGGAGAAAACAGGGAGGTGAAAGAGGGAGTAGGTGACAGGAAAATATGAGAAAAAGAGGCAGAGAGGAGAAATGAGGGATGAAGAGAGAGAATACCATGAAGGGCAATCCTAAAATTAGTCTTTACAAATTCTGCTGCAGAGAGCATCACTTTCGGTCTCTCTCTCTCTGTCTCTAAATTCTCCTGTCCTCTCTGCCTCGGTCCCTTTCTCTCATTCACATCACACACAACATAAACACACACACACACACACACACACACTGCAGAGAGGAGTGTTTTGCAGAGGGAAGTCTTTGCAGTGGTCGATAGCACTTGGCGAGTGATCTATTGACAGAGCGGGAGCGTGTGAGAGATGAGTTCAATATACTTCAATTTAGCTCCACTTGCTTTAATTACTTCCTCCCTGTGTGTGTGTGTGTGTGTGTGTGTGTGTGTGTGTGTACCCCCAGAGGCTGAGCGGTGTTAGACTACCCGTGAAGGCTGATAATAAAAATACAGCTTTGGTCATTATTGAATTCAGGGTCTGCTGAGTATTTAGGAGGGTCCTGGGGGTTGTGGCCCCTCAAGGTGTGCATTTATTTTAAGGATATGGTACATTTTTAATCATTATGTCAATTTCATATTGTCTTGTGATTTATAATCTTTGCTTTTTGTAAAATTATATATATTATCAGCAGCTAGATATCCTCCAGTGATTAAGAACACGTGACTCAGTAGGTTCAAGCCTGCCAACCTGCCTAAATAAGCGGCAGCTGTATGCTGTTGATGAGCCCAGAAGCACAAGTAACAATGGAAAACACATTAATCTCACTGGCTCTGTTGTGATTTAATACCTGTGGTGTTATGACCAGGATGGCCGAGTGGTTAAGGCGTTGTACTCAAGATGCAATGGACACAAGTCCCACCGCTGGTATATATGTAAAGGCTTTAGCTTGCATTGGGTCCAGAAGATACCAGTATATGGCTACAAACCATGTAGTTTGAGAGACTGTCCTCATGAGAAAAACAACAGCTTCATTCATTTTTAAAATTACCAAATGTTTACTAGGACCTCTTGTGGCCGTGCAAAATATGACCTTTGTGTCTCAGAAACCAAGGCCGAAGTTGTGTGGGGTTCTTATAGTGCCCCAAAATCTCTCAAAGAGGAAGTCTGGGTCGATGGATAGGTGGCTGCAGCAGTGGGTAGGGCGGGTCAACCATTTAAGAAAAAGTTAGAAATTCTTTGGGAAATACTTTTATTTGCTTTCTTGCTGCGAGTTAAATGTGATCAGTGATAAGTACGAAGTTGCTTTAAGCCGGTTGTGATTGGCTTAGCAAGGCACAAAGATTGAAAGCAGGGGGAAATAGCTGGCTCTGTCCAAAGCTCAAAGACAAACCTACCAGCACGTCTGAAGCTTTCAGCCAGCTAATCAGCAGAGACTCTGTACGTAACTCTCTCAGTAAAACCATAACTTTAATTCTCACATTTCTGTTTGTATACGGATTAAACAGACAAGATATATTGTGGTAATTTGTGAACTTTAGAGGACAAAGTCGGGCTAGCAGTTCTGCCTTGTTTCCAGTTTCTATGCTAAGCTATGGCTGTGGCGCAGGAGGTAGGGCAGGTTGTCCATCAATTATAGGGTTGGCGGTTTGATCCCTGGCTGGAAGTCACTTTGGATAAAAGCGTCTGGTAAATGTAAGCTATTGTGTAACTATCATAGGGTCAGTGGTTCAATTTCCTCTCCATGTTTATCTGGGAAATATGTTAGTTGTTTGGGTTAGGAAGTTACTGAAACTATTTTATTTGGAATTAAATAATCAGTCATGGATAAATTGGTACATACATACATTGTGTGCTTCTTTTTGCTGATTTTCTGGAACTTAATGTATCCAAGTTTACAGAGGCGAAACACATTGACTTTTTGTGACTTTAGTTTGTTATAATGGCCTCTTCTTTTCAAAGATTAAATATTATTCATTCCTAACTCAGTGTAGATTAATTTCCTGTGGGAGTTATTGTAAATACAGTTTGTCCAACAAGCAGTAAGTGTGCAGCATATGCAGCAATTCTTCTCTACTGTATCTCTAATTGCATCTTTCAAACTTCCCTACTGTCTGTACTGTAGCAGATTTAACCACTCCCTCTCTTCCTCTGTCACCCTCTCCCTCCCTGTACCCCTCCTTGTCTGGCATGTTAATTGATGTTTCCATTCCTATTAAGAATTTAAGAGTGAAATTGTCTGTGAATCCATAGCATTGAGTGATCATGTCTGCCGTAAGCCACATAAATTATATGACACCAAAGGGTGGAGAACCATAGGGGAATAACTGCCTGCTGTCTCATCTGTCATCTCCTTCTTTTCCCTCCTATCGGTTCAGTTCCCAATTCAGTTCACCTCTTTCTCTGCACAACCACTCATGCTCAAGTTGCTGTATCACTTGCAGAGAGCTCTTATAAATGGAAAGCAGTAAGTTTTAAAGGCAAAAGAAAAAACAGCTTCATGCAGAATGGTTAGCAGAAGACAGCAATTAATCCCTTTTCAGTGGTGCAGTGAGACCGATGGTTGAAATTCTCTATTAACAATAATTAGTGCTTTTTATATGTTCCATTCAGAAATGTGCTTTACGGTTCTATGCAGAGTTTTTGACCACTTCAGGTGCTGCAGAGGTGAATGTTCCCATATTGTTTGTATTTCATGTTCAACCAGCATGCACACAAGTGTGCAAAGCAACCCAGTCCATTGAGAATTTGTGCCAGATTTGTGTTATAAAAGGTAGCAACAATAAAAAAAGGAAAAGAAGAAAATTCGGCAGGATACAATTTAGGAACTGTGCTAGGCGGTCGATCCTTATCACTCCGATGATTCCCTGAATTTTCATCCAGCCGCATCATTAGGTCAAAACTTCAATTTGTCCTATAATTTGGTTTATGACTAAATATATGCAAAACTAATGACATTCCCATCAGCCTTAGCTTTGTGTGCTAATTATGTTAGAATGTTAACACACTAAACTAATTAATATCAAAGCACTGCAGTACAGCATAAAAAAGCTGCAAACATTTAAAATATTAGACTAGATCACACCTGCAGGTTCAACTGAGTTTGTTGTTCATTTTACCTCTCTATGTACTGGCAAATGTGCATTACAGGGCACACACGAGCATGATTCAGTCAGCTAAATTAATTAAAGTTAGAAGGCAGAAACTGTTTGCAGTTATAGACAAACCACTGATTTTATGTATAATAATACAAAATAATAACCCTTTCGCCACCAATTATGTTTACATAACTTAAAAGCGAAATATTTTGTATGTGCTGGCACTGTTTTGTGACCTCAGGGCCACTTAAAATCTTAATGGCAACACCCATTGTAAATGAACAAATCATGATTGTCATGATCATCTAAGAAACAAACTAAGATGTTTTTTAAATACAATCTATAATTTCTTGGGGTCTGTCAGAACTAGCTTTTTTATTCCATGTTGTGTGTAATTTGTGGTTTGTGGATACGAGCTGAAGACAGTGGTTAGATGGGTATTTGACATGGAATCCGCACAGTGCCTTCTGCTCAAAAACATGTTCTACGCCTGCTGCAGAACCGTCGGAGATAACAGGGTTGAAAATATGTGCACCGGTGTGAATCTTTCATCTGCAATATGTCAAGTAACACTCTTTCATTGAAACAGACCCAGAGAAAACAGCAGGAGGGTGTGGAGGTGCACACCAGGTACACTTGTGTGATGTGGTTTGACTGTGTATTGTTGTGTGTTCTGAGATAATTTAACGCCTATTTCTGCAGACATCCTCATAATGTTTAGACTGTACTTTCCATGATTTTAAATGTATGATGTATTTTTTTGCCGTAGAAAAGGTGGAAGTACAGTGATGTGACGTTATACTACTGCGAAAGGTGTGTGTGGAGACAGGGTGGATGGTTTGGTATACAAAGCATGTAACTTTATAACACTTGAGACTGTGGTTCATGTTCTGCCAACAGTCGACATTAGTTTCTTTTAAGGTGCTCTTTCCCTTCAACTTCCCCCATGACCATTTGCTTTTGTTTTAGGACAAACACATTGGAACTCCATGTATTTCAATTGTAAGGTGCAACTTCTAGATACCGTATAACATTTTCAGTTTTGTGGGTTTGAATAGTGTGTTGCTGCAACATGCAAGCGTCTAAACATGGAGTCACTCGTTGGTACGTCAGAGTTCAGGTTTAATAAATTAAGTCATTTGTTAGTTAAAAGTTGGATGACTTTATAGCTGTCTAATATGTCTAAGATTTTTTGTCAGTGGGTCTGAATTCACCACAGCTGAGTCACTGCACAGCACCATTAATCTCACACACAGAAAGGCGATGACAGACCCTGTGCGTTTGTGTTAAGTGTGTGCGTGTGTGTGTGTGTGTGTGTTGACGACTGCAGGAAGAACACCTGTGTGGACCCCGCTAGTCGCAGATATGTACCAGCAGAGATCACTGACTTCTACACTTCTACACTTCTGTAGAGAAAAACAAAAACACCACACACAAAAACTCTGAAAGGGGCAGTGGCTAAAAAGTGCTTGAATTGTTTTCACTCAAATTTTCTTTAATATTAAGTTTGAAGAGGCCTCAAAATGCTTATTGTTTGCATAGTACTTAATCACTTGACAAGACACAATGAATGTAAAGCCATTTGTGCTTTAAACTTTTCTTGCTTCTTGGGTAGAAGAAATGAGAAGACATTTGTAATTTTTATAGAGCTTTAATGGACAGTAAACTGAGGAGAAGGATGGGAAACATTATTTAAAAACAGAATTTATTTTCCCCCTTGTATACTTGTATACCATGTTTCCTCGGCATGGACCATTACCTGCTTTATCCAGCAGTGGAGATCTAACTAGTCAATGGAAAACCCCACAGAGGACAGACAGACAGTAAAGAGAGGGGGTGGAGGCACGGCACTACATGCACAAACACACACACACACTCCCAAGCCTTCATACATCAGTCAGACAGCCCTCTAGTCAGGAGAACCCCTGGCTCACCTTCACACAGATTCACAGATCACACACACACACACACACACACACACACTTCAAAGAAAGACTGTAACCTGACAGGCCAGCAACAATAAGAACCCACATACAGCTTTCCCCCCCCCCCAATTCTTCTTCTCAGAAACCCACCTGTTTCTTACAAACTTTCAAGTCATGCCTCTCTCTCTCTCTCTTTCTCTCTCTTGCCCGATCTCTCTCTGTGTCTGACATACACTCTCAGTCAGCATACGCATGCTGGTACTCAGGCGCTGTCTGTCTGATGTTCTCTCTGTCTCATCCTACACTGTATACCCTTATCAGAGGATTATATACACACGGACCCATGTCTTAACTAGACACAATGTAGCCATGCTCCTGCATGTACAACTGGGCAGATGTGAACCACAGCGCCCTGTAATCTTATCTGAAACATGTTACAGAGCTGATGAGCCTGTATGCTGGCACAGACCTATACATGGCAATACCTCCTTTATGTGAAATGCAGCTGGAGACAAAACTATTTGAGACAAATATGACAGAACTGGTGTTTCCCCGGTGTCAGGCAAACATAGACCAGATGTTGACGTGTACAGGCTGACAGGCGGTAATGAGCTCTGCTGCAGTAAGGTCAGGCTTTTCACTCACATCTCTAGTATGCTGGGGTCCTGTGGGTGTCACAGTAGGGGGGTTCAAGCATTGTACTTCACTCACGTAACCCTACAGAGCCTGTTAGAGCACTTACACACATTATTACACGTTATGTCGGGGGGGTAAATTCCAACATAACACATGCTCCCCAGGTAATTTTAGTCCCGTGCAAGGACGGTTTAAGGTGTGTCAAGGTAATTTAAAAGATTACCGGACTCTGGTAACTGAATTATGGTTACTCCAGTTTCACCCCACTTTCCGAGTATTAACTTAATTTAAGGTGCTGCTTATAAACACTCTGACAAACTGACACACACAGAGAGGTTGATGCTCTGCAGCTTTTGATCATACCACAAGAGTATCCTCAGAACATGGAGTTTGCCAAGTTGTTCTGACTGTTCTAAGCTACTGTTGCCACACCTGTCAAGATTTTAGTTCTGGCCCTGCACATAATGCATTTCACAGTGATACTGGGATATCCTTCTAAATTCTTAGTCATTTTTCAGACATTGGGTCTTTAAATTCACACAGATGTAAACAAAAGCAGGCTTCCCAACTGTGAAACCAATAATGCCCTCTGGACAGATAACTGTCGCTAGCAAATGATTGTTAGCTCCATGCGTTGGTTGAAAAAAGGGACTCTTGATGGCTACATACGTGTCTAATCTTACAAGTGTAAGATCAGACATGTATCTGAGTGTCAACCGGTCCAAATTAAAATAGAACCACTAAAATAACACAGTGGATGTCCCAGGGCTTTTTCTATTGCAGCTTGTAACCACAAATAAATAATATAGTTAGTTAATAATATGCTGCTTGGTTTTGGATGTAACTCTACATTAGTGTAACAACTGTAGGTAGTGAGTTAGCTAGGCGGACATGATTACATTTACAGTTTATGTTAAAACATGTTACAGTTTTGCTCTTGTGTTCTTGGCTTTGAAAAGGTCAATTATCAATGTTTAGCTTTCCATTTTATTACAAAATTGTCAGCATTGGACAACTGGAAAAAGACCATCTGCTGAGGAAGATCACATGATACAAACTAAAACGGACCTTGATGCAAGACTGTTTTGTCCACTGCTGTTTCCAAAGTCAAGAATGAACACTGAAACTCAACACACTGCCTTCCATTAGTTTTTCTGTGTTTGCAATAGGCTGCAAAACAAATATCCCACACCTCCTTCTTTTTCATACTCGTCTTTCCCTGCCTTGCTACTTCATTTTCTAACTCCTCTGTCTGTCTCCATAGCTCTCTTTCTCTCACCTATGCCAGAGTTGACATCTGGTCAATTCAGTCTCAGGTGCCATAAGAACATGGGATGACTCACCTAAGACAGGCGGATGAAGAGAGAGATAAAGGGATGATGAAGGGGAGGATGAAAGTGTGTAACAGTGCACTTGGCATGCCAGTCACTCTAATTGCAGTGTCTGTCAGAGGAAGCGTGTGCTGTCTCTTCACACAGATGAGTTCATTTTATTTTTCTCCTCCTTTCCCATTACTCCCATCACTCCGTCCAAATCATTTGACAACCATCTCTCATTCTTGCTTTTCCAATGTGTCTCTTTCTCCTTTCTGTCTATGTTTGACACATTCTTTAGGTCTGTTAGCTTTAAAATATGAAACTAAAGATTCTCCTCACACTTCTTTTATCTGCAAAAATGCATAAAACCGAACTTGTATTTTTAACCTTGTAGAAATTCAAGAAAATTGGGTTTTTATGGTTACCTAGGAGACCAACACAGCCTCTCCAAAAGATATAATGTCATTTAGACGAATGGTTTTGACCCTCAAGCTTGAAAAAGTGATCTGGAACTCAACGTTTAAATGTCACATAAGTAAAACATGAGGGAGTTTGTAATTTAATGGCTGTATCATTGTATCAGTGTGGTAGACTACCAGTTAAAACCATTGAGTCTCTTACCAGCATCAGAGGTGTGTTACTGTATTTGAGCTTGGCTTCTTCCTCCCTGGATGGCAACAATTGAAAGTAAACTTCTACAACTACAAGAATCAGTTCACAGTAAGAGGGAGAATGGTCTTTTAGGTATTGGTGCTGTTATTGGGGGAGAAAAAGCAAATCATGCAATTTAGCTCTCTATTATTATTGAATATCACTGCTGTGAGCAGTGTTGTCATACGTTCTAACTGTTTGACTAGACGTATCTTTGATCACAGGATGGCGATGAACCAGTCTTGAGAACTGAAAAGTGTTATCTCAGTTTAACAAGAAGCAGATCGAGTTAACTAAACCAGTTTACAGTTCAACGCTGTGAGCACAAAGACTGAGTATACCTCTTCAATCAGGCTGTGAGAATGTAAAACATCAGTTTATGCTATGACACAATAAATAAGCAAATTCTTTCATGGCTTGGTCTGAATATTTTAATTTTATTTTATCTCATACCTGTAAAAATATATTCTCAAAATAAATAAATATATGAAATAAATATACTGTGTGTCCTAGGAAACAAAAAATAAATAAGAATAAAATCTGTCAACAGGTTCGTAAAGGTGTCTCTGTCGGTCGCGTGCTCGTTGTTTGACTGCAGTCAGTGGGAGAATTACAGAATTCCTTCACTGGGTTCTAGAAGGAGTCTCTAGAGTTCCAACAGAACACGCAATATTCCGCCACCGGACACCACAGAAGAAGTCCTTATAAAACTCCACTGGCTCTGTACTTCTTCTCTTGTTCCTCATGCACTATGTGGCAAAGTCATATTTTCTGAGCAGCATTGTCTTTGGAGCAATTTCAAAGGGAATCCATCACAAGTTGGTCTGATATAGGTGATTCCCCGAACTTTCAGACCTGTTTTCCAGAACAGACATGGCTGCTTTCCAGTGCATAAAACTACCTTTTTTCCCCCACACTGTATAGTGGATTATCCATTTTTATAAATTGCTTACTTAGCAGCCACAGTAGTTGTTTTGAATAAAATTAAAAGGCTTACTGAAAGCAGTGGAATTGACAAGACTCACCAGCCACAGCAGTAAAAAGCTACTAGCAGCCAGTTGTTAATTAGTTCCACACTTTTGTCCTCTTGAACATGCAGTTTTGACTAGCAGGTAGTTGGATATAATTAGTGGAAACTCAGTCCTTAGCGAAATCCTTAACTCATCTGTTTGGCCACCAGGGCCTTTGCATAGGCCAATAAAGGGGCAATATTACGAGGCCCAAGTAGCCTGTGTGTCTGTCATGGGGCCTCACATCTTTCACAGAAGATCCCTGGTGCTATTCAGTCAAACACCCCGGCTAGTCTGCTTCAGAGAGGATCTATTTCCTTCCTCCATGCTAGTGGTGGGCAGTGTTGATGTGGTGCACTTTTTATGATCCTGTTTTGTCCAGAGCAACAAGATCTTCCATCTCCCTCAAGAAGGGGTGAGAATTCGGTGCACTTGGGTTGCTTTTCAGCTCAGACTGGCTTCGACAGGGTCATGGTGACACCCTTTCAGTCTCAGCTCTGGCCCAGTATTTCCCTGTACAGCTCCGGTACTCTATCTGGGTCTACAGGCCTCGGTAGGAAGTGAGTGAACCTCTGATGTCGCCTTGACCTTGTTCCATCCCTTGACGTCCCATCTTTGTTCAGAGCAACAAAGTAAAATGCTCCTTTTTCTCCATGCCGGTAGATGTTAGATGAGTAAGTGTTGTACCAGTTTTCTTCAAATTGCTCCCTAAATACGGATTCTGCAGACAGCTTCTCCTGCAGAAGACAAACAGTGAAAAATATTTTAGTTTAGTGATGCAAAATGTGCCACCTGCTGGCCAAGGGTTACACATCAGATATGTTGGAAATTGGTATACAGTATACTTTAGGTTGAAATATACATTTGTGAGCAGATGGATGTGTGCGTTTAGTATGTGCTCAATAGAGTGACAACTCACCGATCCATACAGTTCTCCCTTGCTGTTCATGGCGAGGTAGAGGCCACTGTCCACCCCTCTGATGCTAACCAGTCCCACAGCTAGACTGATGAACTCCAAAATACCTGCACACACACACACACACATTACATTACATTAGTTAATTAATGTTGTTCAAATAGCTTTACAATAAGCAAATACAGCATTAACACACCTGATAACACAAATAAACATGATTTTAAACATATTTTAAGTATTGGATACACTATGGCATTAGTTCTGCGAAAGGTGTGTTCCACTGCTTCTTGTACAATATCCTACAGTATTATGTAATTATCAATGGATTAAGAAAGCGAAATAGGCCTAATAAAATGCAACACATCTGAAGGTCAATGGTGAGGCTAAAATTCACATGCACTCAATACATAAAAAGTACAGTATATAACTCCACACCAGCTGACTCTGACAAGCAAGGCTGGGCGTCTGGAATGGCCTCTGGCATGAACTTACATCCAAGTCTCAAATGGAATGAATCAAGTGCTAAAAGAAAGCACTTCAACAAATCTCTAAGAGGTCTACTTTTGATCTGCCCTAAGCTGCAGCTGTTTATCTGTATAACTGAAGATAAGCTGGTAAAAGTAAAGAAAGGTTTTTGATCTAATCTCAAAGAGGAAATGTGTTGGAAATGTGCAAACATAAAATACTCAGTGTCCCACCTGGAAAGCTTATTTATCTTTATGTGGAATATGTTTCTCTGGATGCATAATAACATGGTTTAGCTACTGACTACAATTCAGTTTTACAGCAGCAGCTGCCATCACAGTAGGCCAGCTACTACATATGCTATTAGCATTTGATATATATATATATATATATATATATATATATATATATATATATAGTTTTCATGATTATATAAAGTGATTGCTCCAGTGGGTGGGAGTGGTGCAGCTATGCCCCCCTGTGTCGTGAGCTGGAACCCCCTACCAATTTTCTCTCATTTATTTGCCATTTTAAATAAATTGTACCCTACCCCTACCCTTCACTATATACCAAAGCAGTAGTAAAGACATTACAATTAAACTTTTTCCTGTCTATAATTTATCTCTGCCTCTGTGCTAATCATAATATTATTGTCGACTAGTCTATAGGTTGGTGAAGGGGCTATACCGAATCTGCTGTGGTCCTTCCTGGTCCCCTGCACGATGCCATCAGGACGGATCTCCAGGTGGAAGCCGGTCCTGCAGTAGAGCTGCCGGCGCCTCAGAATCCCTTTCAGGTGGCTGAGGTCCGCCAGGCTCCGGGACAGCCTCTCCGCGGACACCAGGTGCTCCTGATGTTGCCCCTGCCCCCCCATCATCAGTCCCGTTACCGAGTTGTAGTCCACCGCCCCGGCAGGGGTGAGAACGAAATGAGAGCCGATGGCAGCTGGAGCTGCACCCGCGGGGCCAAAGCTGTCCAGAAATCCGTTGGTGAAGCTCCCAACCTCCGCCGCTGCCCCCATCACAGATAAGACAACCGATGCGGTTTGCAGCGCAGGAGATCCAAGTCGAGGTCCAAGTCGGCGCGAGCCAGCGAGCGAGGGGTCAGCCCGTGAGACAGAGAAAAAGAAAAGTTGGACGTGCGGTCGGAGAAAATCCCCGGTGAGTGCGCGTTATGGCGCAGTCGACAGCACCGTTAATTAGATGGTCATCTAATTGAGATTAAACTCCCGCGTTATCTTGATGCGTGCAGGTATCCCCGGTTGCAGCAGCCCGTGTCTCTTCCTCTCCTCTCCTCTCTTCTGCTATTTATCCCTCTCTCCTGTGCTCTGTCCGCTCCCCCTCTCTCTCCTCTTCACTTCGGGATACTCCCCTTTGCTCCGGAGCACTTCAGGGTTTTCCTCTCTCTCTCTCTCTCTCTCTCTCTCTCTCTCTCTCTCTCTGTCTCTCTCTCTCTCCTCAATTCACTACAGCCTTTTATTTCTGCGGTACTCTCCGCGCTCTCTGCTCCTTCAGCAGTAGCACGCAACGCAGTGAGACCACTCCACTGCACTCCACGTCTATATAACGCAACACTCCCTATGGAAATTCACCCCGAGTTGCCTTTTTATGCAAATGCGCCCCGATCTCCTCCCTATATGGCTCATTTCTGTTCCCGTTTGAAACGTCGCCCCTTCATCCCCTCTGCTCGTCGTTCCCCCGTCTCACCTTTGATGTTGGCAGTTTCAGTGCAGAGAGCTGCAGGGCGTTGGAGAGGAAATTAAAAACTACTAAGAAAAATTAGCCTGACAGGCTCAAATCCCCTTGCTTCCTCTCGCAACAATACAACTGCTTCGCTGAAGCTCACAACGCAATGCCACATTGCTCGTGGGCACTTCGGCAGTGGCCAGTTCCAGATTCGACTGTGAGAGCGTGCGCTAGAGAGTCGCAGGGGAGTGCGCAACTCAGCAGCAACTTGTGTGTGAAATACAGAGAAAGAGAGAGAGAGAGAGAGAGAGTGTGTGTGTATGTGTGTGTGTGTCAAACAGCATGAAAGTGATATCGCCATTACCCTAAACGCTTTACAACCCCACGCCCCCATTTCGAAATGACTCAGGTGCGTCGGGAGAGAGAGGAAAGCCCCCATTTGCGTAATTTTCGCACTCGGCTGTTGATTTATTGCCCCCTGTTTTATGTAACCCAGCCGCACGTCTACAGCGCCCGCACATTCAAAAACATACACTCACAATCGCACACACGCACCCACACACACCTGTGCAAACGACATCACTTGACTGTCAATCCCTTCATTGATCTTTCCACGATGCTTTGAACTGCGCAGGAGCCCATATATCCTTAATTGTGGTCTTAAAAGACGAATCAAAGACACAGATGCTTCAAAGTGCAGGGATCTTGTAAGGGGATCAGGCAATAACAACCAGAAATAAGGGAATATACCTGTTTGAACTGTGAGCTTAGATAATGCCCCGACACTTGACACTTGAAGGGCCTCAGATAAAATCTGAATTCTTTATGTAAATAAACGAATTTTATTATCATATACATCTTTTTATTGGTCATATCTTTTATTCTATAGAATAGATTGGTCTATTCTACTCTTCTATTGGTCTATCTAACATATTCCTTTGACCATAATGTATCAGTCACTTACTGTAGGTCTACATACTAGAATACCCACTTGAGTTTCATTTCACTTATGCTTTATTGGCAGGGGGAAAAAACATTAGTTGTATTACTCTTTACAGTTATTCCGACTAATGTAAAATATGAAGGCAATAAATTGATGCTTGTGGTCTTATTGGTTAATTAGCCAACATCTTTGTGGTTTGGACTTGTAAGTAATCAATTTGACCACTTTTCTTTATTCATGCAATATAATGTGTTCAGATCTGCGTTGCTTGACCACGAGGTCAAACCGCAGTTTACATGGTTGATCCAGACCTTGGTTTTATCTAAACAGTGGCACAGGGGCCCAGGTTCCAGCCTGTATGGCATTGATTTTGGCAGCTATACAGGCACGCGCTCAAACACACAGCTGCCCCCTCCCCTGGGAGTTGCGTTGATAAATGAGATGAAGGTCCAGAGGTGTTTGTCTCTCTCTGTGTGTGTCTGTCTGTCTGCGCGCATGCGTGTGTGGTCGCTAATACGCAGGTTATTTTGTACTCAATCGACGTCTCCAGCACGAGAGCAAGAAACAACGTATATATATATTTTCTTATTCATCCTATATTTTGCTGTTGTGTCTTGGGTGTGCTCTGGTTGTGTGCATGTGTGTGTGACACAGACAAACTGAGTGGGCATCTATGTGTGCGGCGTGCGTCCTTCTCCCTCTTTTCCTCCCTTCATTATTATTTATGACCGGCAAAAAAAAAGGAACTTTAGTAAAGGAGACGAGATCGATCGGAATCGCCTTCAGGCTGATCAGATACTGATACATTCTGTATCGACCTGGACACGATGAAGAACTACAATGCCACATTTCCAGGCATTCTTACAAGGTGCAAGTAAACAGTTCCCAGGGTCACATGGTTTGCGTTAAATATATATTTTGTATAGGTTCATTGCTTTATTTGTGACATGTTTGTGACAGAGTGAAGCCAATCATGTAGCCACCATAGCAATCACATAGGAGTAGGAGGCCTCCAGGGTTACACCCCCCCACTCCTCACACACCCACCCACACACACACACACACACACAAGGAAATTACAACCTAATCGAATGCCTGGATAATGGAACAACTGAATAAGTAGCCTAGAGGTTATTAATGCAAGTGGTTTCCAAACTGGGGTCTGGGGAACTCCAGGTGTCCTTAAAAGCAGGACTCAGAAGTGCCTATCAAAATGTAGACTTGTTTAATTTAATCATTATTGAATTTGATATATATATATATATATATCAAATTCAATAATGAATGATACATAAGCATCTGAGATCTGAATTATCAAATGAGAGTGTTTAGGACCTAATGGGTTTCTGCTCGGAGCTCCATTCTGATGAAATATTTGAAATGGCCAGGTTTTATGCTACAGTCAATGCTGAATTGTCAAAGGTGTTAAATTAGATGCCAAAATTGTGGGCATTCACACACATCTGAGGATTTGTTTTACAGGTCAGTTGTCATTTTTCATTAATTTTCAAAAATATCCAGACATCAGTCAACTAACTAGAGAACCTATTGTAATGATTAGTCACCATAATAGGCTAATCTTATTTGGTCTATGAGCAAAATTAAAATTAAAGAAACACATTAAGGGCTTCATTTCTATAATGAACCCTTTAGAGGGTTTATTTAAGAGGTTTTGATAGTCATTGTTTGATCTGTTTTCAACTTTTGGCTAAATGGAGCTTATAGGTTACGATGATCCTCCGTGCTTCATGTGTGAACAGGTGACAGGCCCATCCTTTAGACTCCTCTCCTTTATTCTTTCAGCATCAAAGTCATAAGAAAAGCCCCATCAGGTTAACATTAGTCCTACATGTAAAGACTTAAATGAAGAGTTCATCTTTGATATTCGTTTGATATCTGCTCTCCATTGGCTCCTTTGATCCTGCACTTCCCACTCGAAATGTGATACCACACTGACCCTCAATGAAAAGTGAAGATTGACAGATGTTGATCTCATAGGTCACTTATAATTTCCCCCATGTAAACCGAGATGTCTTTTAAGTTTATTCCAAGATATAGACTCACTTTTTTGAGTCTCTCTGTCTGATGTGATGTGTGTCACAGCATGCAGTCAATTTGCCAGTTTAACATTGGAGTACAGTAGGTATATGCAGTGGTGGAAAGTGCATTTATTAAGTACAACTTTAAGGTGGTTCTTTACTTGAGCATTTCCATTTGTTACTTTATACTTTTACTTCACCACATTTCAGAAGGAAATGCTGTATGTTTTACTCCATTACATTTATCTGACAGCCATAGGCCTACTGGTTGTTTTGCTGATTAAAAAATTAAAAAACATCTGATAAATTCACAAATTATGATGAAACTAGCCGCCTAAAAAAAAGAGCTTTAATTCCACTGGTTGATGAATTACACTTTTAGATTTGATACATCAAATTTAAAGTAATTTTAGACTAGGACTATATCAATTGTATGTAAAATTGATGTAAAATCAGTCCAGCTTATTTGGTAAATTCTATTCATGTAAACTGAGTGAATTTAGTCCATTTTATATTTTTCTTCGACGACATTTCTGTTTATAACTCACCACGGTTCAACTTAATCAATATTAATCAATCTCATTTGGTGAACCCCTCTCCCCTCTCTGAGTGACTTTGCTCTCAGCCTCAGCATCAACAGAGTGCCCGCACATCTCGCGATGAAAGCGAGGAAACGCGATAGTTTTGTGCTGCCCGCAAAGTTATCATAGCAGCACCAGCGGCAGCAGCAGCAGCAGCAGCAACAACAACATCAGCAATGGCCGCTTTCCGCAGAGTGGCAACGCTGGCCGGTAAACTAAACCTCTGGCCGTCGGCGAGAAACGTGTTCGTCGGTGGTCAGACGGCGAGTGGAGTAAGGGCACGGAGGTGTCTGGCTGTCGGGGTGTGTCTTGCAACTGGAGGCGCCGTGGCGCTTTACTTCCACAACGATGTGACGAGCGGCCGAGGCAGGAAGAGGATGGGGGGTCACAGCATCAACGGGTTGCTGCCGTCCATCCCGACCGTTAAAGCCAAGGAGAAGGTAGGAGGCTTAAACCGGGGCTGCGATTGGTAACAACGGGGCTTTAGTGACACGTCGCGGTTTGATAGGTTGTTGGCAGGAAAGGTGCTGCCCTCGGTGTTTACATATAGGGGCCTCGGTACCGCGGAGGACTGAAGTATAGCATACAAACGCCGACCACTGAGAGAAAAGTCAGAGAGCGTTTCCACATCTCCTTCCGCAAAGATAAGACCAAAATAGGGTCAGTTAAACGGGCCTACTTCTGTTTTCTAGCCATGGCGCGGCTGGCAGTTTATAGGTTTTCCTCTCTGGCGGATAAACGGTGTCATTCATTCCCAGCACGCCCAGTGGAAACAGTTCGCTCACTGTTTGGCTGCGGGACGATGTGCGCGCGCAGACGCAGGACAGGGCGCTCTCCGCCCGTGCTGGTGCTGAAATGACAACACATTGAGGATGTCGGTGTCTGTCAACTGTGAGCAGGGACTTCTCACACTCACTGCACACAGCCAGTGCATGGAAGGATGCTTTGAACAGCAACGTTTTAAATTGAAGAGTAACATTTTAAAATAAGGTACAGATATTCCTCAGTAGTTAATAGCTCATGCAAGACTTAATAATAGCTCAATTGAGTAGTTCCTGTAGTTTAGTGTTCAATGTGAAGTTACTTGAGAACACACAGTAAGATACAACTTCAATGAAACTGCATTTCCTTCATTTAAAGTTTAACCTTTAGCAGCAACAACAATTAATAGCAAATATTAAAATGACGCATTATGTAGGTGGGACCTACATATATGTTATATATTCTGTTATTATAATTCACACATTTACATGTAGGCAGTTAACATTGCAGCTGGTGGAGCTAGAACAACTTTGGACAACTTTATATAGTTATATGGTAAATTCAATCTGTAAATTAATTGTAACTGTCAAATTAATATATTGGAATAATCAGAACAATATTTTCCAATGAAATGTAATGTGGCAGAAGTATGAAGTAGTGTAAAATGGTTATACTCAAGTAAAGTACAAGTTCCTCAAAATTGTATTGAAAGACAGTTCTTGAGTAAACGTACTGTACTAAGTGTAGTATCTGATGACTAGTTACTAGTAGAGCTGAAACAAGTGAAAACAATAATTTGGCAACAATTCTGACAATCGATTGACAATCAATTAATTGTTTATAGAAATTGTCTTCATAGAAAAAATGCCAAACATTATCTAAATATTATAGTATTTTGTAGAGTAATTGTTTGAGAATAGTAGGTTTACTAAGGTACAGCTTCCACCTACATCTTTTGGGTTACTTTTTTCTCTTTTTGACATTGATTCACTACTTTTTATAGTACACACATTAGTTTTTTTCTTCATTATTTATTTTAAATTACATACAAAATAAAAAAAGTATCATTAAAGAATATTTCCTTAATCAGGTGGTCAATGGCAGAAACCCAATTACTAATTATTACTTCCTTGTTGTGTATATATTAATAATTACAGAAGTATTTTCCACTTCAAATAAAGTGGTTCGCCATATTTAGTTGTTTGTAGGAATGCATTATTACATGATTACCCAATCACCATTTATGTGGTCCCTTAAGTAAAGTAGAGCATCACCCCACTGAATTGACAAGTCATTTCTAAAAGTTATCAGGGAATCCATCAGTAGATTATAAATGACACAATTCGGAGACAACAGAGTACTCGTGTTCAGAGCACATTTACATGAATATTCACATCCATATGTCGGGAGGACTACTAACTTAACAGCCACACCAGATGTTACTCAGCTAACTAGTGAACAAATGTTAGGTGTACATTTCAGCTGCGTCTGGTGCGATGCTTGTATTTACCTAAATTAGCACGCTCTTGAGAACTTGATTTAAGAAGATATGAATTTCAGAAAAAGGGTCTTCAATCAATAATGTTAAGTTGTAAATGTATGGTTAGATCTTATAAACTGCCAGGGGTAGAAGAGTTGCCTGTTAGGACACTGAAATGAAGGAGGGATAGCCAGTTTAGAAGCAGGAGAACTAGCTCATAAGAAGACAGGCAGGCTACCTGACGGGGGAACAAATTGGCTAAATAGCCACCCAACTTGGGAACAGGATAGCTCCAGGGAGGAAAGGAAAAAACAGCCATCTGTTTCTCAGTAAAGGTAGCCCGTAGAGATTTAAAGTAATTGATTACTTACCTGCAGGGAAAGAGAGCTGCAGAGAAATATGCATTCTTACATTCTGGAAAACAAGATTTCTAAAAGGAAAAGGAAACAAGAAAACCATACTTCTATGAAACAAAAGAATGGGTCAGTTGAGGCTCCGGAGACCTGGATTTGGAAGATTCGCTAGAAAGTAGTGCTTGTTCTGGGGAATGGGCCTAAAGGGGTCTGCAAGTGTGAGATGGACAGAACCAAACTTAGGTTTAGGTTAGTCAAGACTCTAGAAATGAATAGCTGGCAAATAGCGGCTGTGTTCTTATTTACACTGGAAGAACTCCTCAACTTCGGGTTAGGAAAGCAAAGCAGCTTGGATGTACTATAAATCTCAGAGGCACAGATTAAGAGGCAAGTTCAGCCTCAGACTTGTTATATCACAAAAGGGAAATGTGCTACTTCCTGTTTTGAATTGTATGATGCCCAGCAATTGAGCTAATGAGCTAACAAATCTTGTTAGCAATTTCAGACACCTAAGAACTTGAATAGCTGGTTGATTTCTGCTGGGACATTAGCTGGCTAGATTGTACTCTAATTTAACTGAACTTAGAAAACAAAACTTGATGTCAGGAGGGAACACAGGCAGGTTAGAGTCAGGACAGTTTAGCTCTGAGAAAACTGAGGAGATGGACTAAAAGCTGCAGCTGTGAATGGAGATCACTGGGTTGCCTGAGGGGAAAACACCTGGAGCATCTGTTATGCAGTCCGGAGAACACGAGTAGCTACAACAGGTTTAGCTGTGGCTGCATGGCATTATAACTGCACAAGAACACAGTGTACCACACTGAATGTAATTTAATAAATTTCTTTTCTAAAGAGCTGATATTACTTTTTATGTCGTGTCGTGCTGCATGGCATGTGAACCTAGCTGCCTTTGCAGAACTTTATAAACTTCATTCATTAGTGAGAGTCAAAGCCATGGGCGTCTATGCTCTTACACTTGATTACAGTGCATTCCTATGAAGCCGAGGGCTCATCTCCTATTCATACCTTCAAAAGCCCCCTTGGTGAAGGCAGCATCAAAGCTTTATGAATGAATCTGTGTGCTCATTAGCATGTTAGCTGAGCTGAGCAGGAACCTCGGTGCGCCGGGCCCTGCGGCCAAACAGGTTTAAATTTGGAAACCTCTCTGCTAATTACACATCTTCATGCAGCACAATCTGTTGGCGTAGCAGCTCTCCTACACTGCAGCTAATCAAGTTGAAGCCCTGGCTCCTCACAGAGAGAGAGAGAGAGAGAGAGAGAGAGAGAGAGAGAGAGAGAGAGAGAGAGAGAGAGATGCTAATCAAGTAGAAAGTAGTGACAAAGTATTTGTGTGTGCGTGTGTTCGTGTGTGCCCCTGTTCCCCTGTTATTGTACTGCGCCAGAGGTGCTGACTGTTTATAATCTCAGAGAGCTAAATGGAGAGAGTTGATGCCAAAAATAGATGGATCTCATCATTATAGCGGTTCAAACGCAGTGAAGAGGCACACACAGTTTAGATTCTGCTGTCTGTATAAGAGGCCAGAGTGTTTTCTCTTCACAGAAACCTGTCACAGCTGGGGATGTCACATTCAAACTATAGTCATTAATTTACATCACTCATCATCATGGGTTATTTAACTCTGGTTAAATGATTAAGTAATTTTTTACGTATGCTTTTTTATAGCCTACACGCATATTGTCCGTAATGTAATAATATCATAATTTTGTAATTTATTTTCTGCTAATCAGGAGGGCAACACAGTCAACAACAGTGCCATTTGTTTTGCATTTTGTTTTTTTGTCTGCAGGGACGTCCGTTTGACTTTGAGGACGGAGACGTGTACATGTCATCCCACGAGCATCGCTTCCGCACGTTCAGCTCAGTAGAGTATGATGGGCAGCTGTACATGACTCCACAGAACTTCATCGAGTCGGTCACCATGAGCGAACCCAGAAGTACGTCTCACATGCTCGGAAAATGAGCTTTTACACTTCTAAACTCTTGGCCCGGTACAGGATATACCAAAATAAGTGGGCTTTGTATCCACCTTTGAGACCTACCTAGAGAATAATATTGTTGCTGTTTGCATATTGTGTAGAGACCATGTTTTCCTGGCCCAATATTTCAAAAATTGTTACTTAGAGAGAAATTATGTTTTCTATTTGCATCAATTGTTAAAGCCATTTCAATTTGACATAGATATAAAGTTATTTTTATTACCATGGTCGCACTTTCATCTTGCAGTAACATGTGACCTTTGATTGATTGATTGACATTAAAGTATTTGGCATCATCCATTACATTTCAAAAACAGTACAAACCTCATCCTGCTGTTTCACCATCTTACAGTATCCATTGTACTGAACATTTGTGTGCTGGTTGGATCCAAATATTAAAGTTTAGTTACATTTCTGTAGTTTCCATATTTGTAGACTTACGTTTTGTTGTAAATATGTCTATGTTATTTGATAACCATCTAAATGTGAGTTTGTTTGTTGATGGTGATCTCTGATCTAAAATTAGATTTTCCAATATGGACATTAGTGCCAGGTGTAAAATAGATCCTTTTTCCCTTTTAACTAAAACAAAGTTTTAAAACACTTAAATTCTGAGTTTAAACACGCCTTTGCTGTTTCTGTCAGCCTGCTGCCAGTCGTAACAGATTAGTCCGGGCCAGCCAGCCTCAAAGCAGATGGCTTTACAGCTATTGTTTAGTCTGAGGTTAATGTTAGTCAGACACACACACACCCACACACTCCTTGACTTGTCCACATTCCATTTGCTCACATTTACCCTTTCTCTAAACCAGTAAATATATAAACCACACACTTAACTTACCTTTGTGACAACTGGTTAAAAAATGTCCTTACAAGTTAAGGTTATCACAAACACCCGTCCAAAAACGCTACCATTCCTTTCCTCAGCAGGCTTGTGTTTGTATTGCGTGCAAACTGTGCACCTGTATGTGTGTGTTTACATCAGCCCTGGCTCACTGACATACGATACAGCCGCACATACCCTCTCAGCAGCCGACATCCTCTAATACCCCCTTTGAAGTTGAATTAGATGAACTTTGTTGTATAAAACCGAACAAAAGTAGTATGTGCTTTTACGGGGACATTCCACATACTACAAAGACAAGCACGGGGCACTTTAGACGGTACAAATGGGCCTGTGATGATGACAGTGTATATACAGTGAGTGTGTCTGTGTGTGCTGGTGTGTGTGTGTGTGTGTGTGTGTGTTGTGACTGTACCCGGCACATTTAGACCCATTTCTAGATCATACAGATGCTATCTGACCAAGCCCACCCAAACTCTCTTTTTTTCTTTCCCTTCTTCTTCTCTCCTCTTTTGTCTCGGCAGACAAGAAGCCCTGGAGGTCCCTGACCAAACAGGTGGGAGACACACTCTTAATGCTTCTTTCTTCTGCTCCTCCATGTTGCAGGCATCTGTGGCATGTAACATCTGTTGCAGGCTTTGCATACTCTGCAAAGTGAAAATCCTGATTTTGCCTGGATTATTGGGGAGTTTCTTTATGTAAATGTAAAAGTTCTACATGTAGCATTAGTGCATGATTTCAGATCATTATCGGATTCTTTGTCACTGTATATAAAGAAAAAAAAACAAGTGAGGCAATTGTGAGCCTTTTACTGGCGTCCGCACTGCATTTATCACTGGATGCTGTGCCAAGCATGAGATCTTTTAGGTCAAATGTGTGGGTGCCGCACAGCACACGGACAGAAGAAGAGATGCTGTCAACATTTTGTGATAGATGAAGTCCATGTCCTTATATTTCTCTTAAAAGCACAATCTCAATGGCGCGTCACATATAACTTCATATATTTTCAATACACATTTACTTGTTTTAAACTGTTTCTTGTAAACAAGTGAAAACATTAATCAATTAATAATATTAATGAATTAGATGAGATTAGGTCAATGTTATAATGACATGTCAAGCTGGATGGTTTGTAGAGAGTCCCTTCCTCCTTTCCATGCTAACCCCTCCCCCTCCGTTTCTGTCTATGTCAAAGTCATGGACTGAAGGTTGAAGGTGAATGTTTGTAGTTCTCTGGTGCACGTCAGACAACTGACTTGTAAATTGTGTGTTTTTGTGCATGCATGTCAGGAGCTGGAGAAGATTTTGACAGAAACTCCCCCGGTCTGGAGAGGATCCTCCAAACTGTTCCGCAACCTGAGAGAACGAGGTCGGAGAGAAAACACACAGAGGCACAAGTACACACACACAAATGCATACATGTACACACACAAAAAAGGCACCGTGAGTACCTTTGCACTCACTAATACATACACACACAGTAGTCAGATAAAACCAAGGTCAGGGAATGTCAGTAGAGTTATATATTTTATATATTATTTGCTTTATAAATATACTTAATATACTAATTTCATTATAATTTATGTACAGTTAAAATGTTCTGACGACATGAGGAGTTAGTGAGGAACAGTTTTATGCATTTTACATACATTTTTCAGTACAGTTGCTTGTATGTATACCAGGCCTTACCTGGCGATGTGTGACTAAATAGCGCCTGTGAGCTTGTGTGTGTGTGTCGCTGTTGGTGTCTCTAATCCGGGGTTGGAGCCATGCTGTCCCTCCTAACAGCCAAACAACCTGCTGAAAGAAATTAAAAATAAACCCTCTCATCTCCTGTCGTTGCATATGCGAACAGAACAAATTATACAGCACCAAAAAAAGAGGGACAGGGAGAGGGAGAGTAGCTCCCCCTAATTAAAGTGCTTCATGAATGTGTAACAGAGGAATCACATAGAGCGAGTCCCTGTAGTGATAATTACACACAAACACACACAGGCAACACACACACACACACACACACACACACACTGGAAGATGCTAAATATAACGGACCCTCTCTTCCTCTACTATGATAATGTTTTACACCGTGTACCTAGTGTGTGTGTGTGTGTGTGTGAGTGAGTGTGTGTTACATTTACACTTAAGGGACCAGTATCCAGGAGCATTGCCTTTATCCTTTTTTTTTTTTTTTTTTTTAAATCAGAGAGATGGTGAGAGAGAAAAAACTGATGAAGAAGAGGAAAAGAGGCATGGAAAAAAAGAGATGGAGAGGAGAAAGGGGAGGACAGGAAACAGACATGAGAAATGAGGGAGTGAAAAGGAGACACGTAAAAGAGGAGTGGGGAGAGAAACTGAAGAAGTAGATTAAGTATAAAGAAATAAATATATACAGAAAACCAGACAAAGTAATGAAAGAGATCACAAAGAAAAAGAGGATGTTTGTAAACCTATCCTAATGTGTTCATGGTAAGAGGAAGACATTGTACTTATATACATTGCATGTCTATTCAAATTGCTGGTGGCACATTTCCAAGACCACACACACACACACACACACACACACACACACAGACACACACACACACACACACAGACAGACACACCCCGTCAGCAATGAACAATACCTCTCTATGTATAGTTATTTGTTTTTATTACCTCTGAACCATGCATTTGTTCAGTCACACATTTATTCAGTTCAGCTTTTTACAAGGCTGTATAAGTCAGGTGAATTAGGTGTGTGTGTGTGTGTGTGTGTGTGTGTGTGTGTGCTGATGTCAGGACATGCTCTCCTCTTCATACCATGACGAGCGAGGACAGTTAAAATCCTTGGGGTGGCTTTGGATTTCTAAGAATGACAGACAAAGGAATGCATAGTATTGCCTGAACATTGTGTGTGTGTGTGTGTGTGTGTGTGTGTGTGTGTGTGTGTGTGTGTGTGTGTGTGTGTGTGTGTGTGTCT